>PVLC010049606.1:0-10383 GCA_004027655.1 Graphiurus murinus | reverse complement strand
AATCTATTATATTGAAAAATAATTCCACATCATGATAAGTAAACTATCCAAATATTGTTTATATTCATCAAATAGTGTTATAGACTGCATTATCAGTCTAGTGTGGATACAAAATACATAGCTGGGTATACTCATTAGGGAAAATCATAGCACTGTTTTACATAGATAATGATTTTCCTCAGTATATTTTTAACAATGAAATCTATATTTTCTACAATTAGGTTGAATTTACAATCAAGGTTTATGAATATAAATTGTATCAAAAATATAATGGAATAGATATAATCACTGTATTTATAAGTGTAACAATTATTTGACTTCCTTGATAGAATTGGCAAGTTGCATACTTGAGCATAAATTTAAAATAAATTAATAAAATCATAGTTAGTTAAATATAGTTTATGGAGTTGGATCATGTTCTTTTTAGCAGAGAAAGTACTGTCAGATGTATTACTTTAAGAATGTCATTGGGCAAGCTGATATTTTACTATAACCTAAAGTCATTTGACCAAAATGGAGATCCTAATTCTGCACAGTGAAGAAAAAGAAAAGGAATTAATTAGTTGGATAAGACTGCATTGCTGGTAAGGATTGGTGGCAAAATACTTCAGTTTGGAGTGAAAGATTTCATACTAATAGAACAAATTTAATGGGTTGTTTCACTTTTCATCAATCATGCTGTTAAAACTTACTATTCAAATATTCTAGGAAATTACCATCCATCTAGTTTATTTTGAAGCTCTGTCCTGTATATCCACTGGATATTTTTTCTAGAAAGATGAAATTGCAACAGCGCAATGAATCTGAAAACAGCAAAAGCAATGACACATATTACACATATAACATAAACACAGGTTTTGAGGTTATTTTTTTAATTGGGGTCTTTCTACCACAAATAGCATCTTTCAAGCAGATTATGAACAGAAATTATTTCTGTTTATTTAGTTTACCCAGAGTATAAGGAACTTAAATAATAATAATGTGCAAAAATACTCTTATTGTCATAATGTTGTGGGATAACATGGTCCCACTCATGGATCCTTGGCCTCCATGATAAAAAGAATTTTAACACGTGCCAGTCAGGAACAAAAGGCAGGTATTTATTCAGGAAAATAAGTGACTCAGGGAAAACAAGTAAGTGGAGATCTTCTGAGTCACGGAGCAGGAGGGCAAGAGGGGAGGGTCCTTACCTCCTTAGTCCTTATATGAGACGGGGTTGGCACAGAATCAATCCGGACCTCCTTCTCACAGGTATAGGTGGTAGTCCAAAAGAGGGTGGGCACAGAAAAAAGTTGGATCCTCCTCCTCCTCAGGTTTCAAGACGGATCTGACCTTGGCCTTGAATTTCAAGTGTCCTTGGCCTTGAATCTCAGGTGTCCTTGGTCCTAAATCTCAGGTAGGGGGAGGGCTTCAGGGGATTAGGATGTGGGACCTAGCTTACGAACTCTCCAGATTTTAAAACTATACTTTTCCTTTCCTTCCCAATGTCTCCTTTCTCCCTAAATTTTATTCCTTCTACTCTACCTCAATAAAATATACCTATGCCATCAAATGAATGAATTTCTTCCATATGTGGAAACTACACAAATTAAATTTGCTTTTATCCTTTTGTCTGGGAAATCATTGTTTCCCTTGTGTAGCAAAAATTTCACTAATACTTTTAGAGCTTAAAAATTATGTCATTTCCAGGGAAATGGAAGGAACTGGATAACATTATGCTAAGTGAGATTAGTCAGTCACAAAAAGTGAAAAGTTGGATGTTCTCCCTGATATGCGGAAGCTAAGGAGAAATTGGGACATAGGAGGGACTCTAGATAAAGGAATAGAAACCTTAGTTGAGTGAAGAAGGTGACCTAAGTGAGGGAAATGGGAGGGGTGAAGAGGGAAACACCTCAATGGTCGCAATGTACCTACACAAACTTGTCAAAGCCAATCACTGTGATGAGCACAGGAAGAAGGGGAAAGGAGGGAATAGGACGGGAACTGGGGGAGGGCTAAATGAGTGTTGTGTGTATGTATGCCTCTATTACCCTGAACTTCATCAAGATATTTGATTACAATGTACCAATATAAAATACGTAAACACATAAATCCATAAATAGAAAAAAAAAATAAAGAAAATGGTTTGAGCCTGACATCTGAACCCTTGGTGGATTTCAACATCATGTTTGCCTACTGACTTCTGCCATAGATATTAAGAACTTTCAAAATATAACATGATTTAACAACAACAAAAAAGAAATGAGACTTTTACCATTATTGACATAGGTCTTCAAAAATGTAGAATTTTTCATGAACTGTATCACACAGACTTTTTCTCTTTCTGTTCTCACCTTTTTTTCCCCTTTATTTCTCTTTTCTCTTTCCTGTGAATCCTTTGCTGTCATTAATATGCAATTCCTGTAACTAAACCTATAGCTGATATTGATTACTGAAGATTTTTAAGAGAGTAGTGTAGAGAGACTTCCACCCAATGAAAAAATAAATGAGTTTGTTTGAAGAACAGAAAGAAGAAACAGGGAAAAAAAAAATATATATATATATATAACTATATGTATATAGTAAAAATGTCTAAAGATATATATTTTTGTTTTATAATATTTGAAAATGTATAATTAATGTGATATTCATGTAACTGTATTTTTGTTATTTTGTTGCAAAGAATATTTAAGGTTTCTTTGATATTTCATGGCTAATATGTCAGTAATTTTATAAAACTTATGTAATATCATAGCAATTCATTCTGGAGAAAAATATTAATGTACTTTTAGTTTTAATTTCACGCCAAGATAAGATTGTTAACACTATCAATTTTTCTTCTTCCCTTGTTTTTGACTATGTATATGAGGATATTGGGTAAATGCCAATAATAATAAGATGGGAATCAAGAAAACGGAATTCAAACATGGCTATGCTACTAATTGCATAAGAAAAAAGAGAGGATATAGACTATTTTTATCTACTATTAGTAGTAATAGTAGACTATTGGAATAAATTAAAGTTATATAAAAATTTACCCAGCAACTCAGCACTAGATTGTTAAACAGGTGAGTTTTATTAACTCTTAAAGAAAGTTAAGTTCTATTCTATCTTATACAAGTAATTATAAAAAATGGTGCAAAATCTGACAACTAATATATGAGCTCTTGGTAAATTATTTTTCCAGTAAACCTTTTAAAATCAATCTGTACCTATATTTATATAAAATTCATATATTTACACTTCAGTGAATTTTCCCAAAGTGAATACCTCTGTGTAAAAATCAAGCAGGTCAAGTAATAGAACGCAGCAAGTATTAAGCGGTTACCATCTTTCTCAAAGGTAACCACTACCCTACCTTATCCAACCTGTTCTGCCTGGTTTTGAACTTTGTGTAAATCACATAATACAGAAATTACTCCTCTGGTTTCTTTCATTCTATATGAAAGATTCTCACATGAGATTTTCTGAGATTCTCCCATGTATTTGCAAAATTCATAGTTTATTTTTTTGTTGTTGTTGAATTTCAAAGATTTAAATATGCCAACAATTTTACCCATCCTAGTGGACCTGGGAGTGATTTCAAGAAGCTCAGCTAGTACAATTTATGCTCCTTTGAACATTCTTGTCTGTATCTGTTGGCATTAACACATTTTCTGCATCACAGGATATATATCTCTTCAAGTCTAGTAGAAACTGCTAGATTTTTATAATTGGTGTACTGAATTATACAACCAAAACCAGCATATAAACTTATATTCCTTTATAATCTAACACATGGTATCAGCTTTTTTATTTTAGTCATTCTAGTGGATAAATAGCAATATCATATTACAATATTAATGTCATTTTATTTTATCATTGATAATAGTTTCTCAGATACTATTGAAGTTGAATACTGTTTTACATCTGCACTGGCCATTTCTCTTTTATAAAGTACTGATTAAAGTACTTTATATATTTTTCTTTTAGGCTGTATGCATTTTTAAAAATTTTATTGATGCACTGTAATTACACATCACAGTGAGGTTCAAAGTGATACAAACATGCATGCATACTGATTTTGATGTTTCAACTCAGACCCTACTCTGCTACCCTCCCCTTTCTATACAAATTTGTGATATTGGTAGTGATACTCTCATATATGGACATAGCTATTTGAACTGTTTCCTACATCAACTCTCCTTTTTTCTCCCTCTCTACTTGTTTTCTCTATCACCTTCTACTATTTTATTGATCACTGTCATCAATTATGTAAAGTCCTTTTAATTTCCTAATTTCTCTCTAGCTTTCACATATGAACGGACACATTTAGCCTTTGACTTCCTGAGTCTGGCTGATCTCATATAGAATAATATTCTCTATTTCCTTCCATTTTTCTGCAAATAACAATTTTTTTCTTCTTCATGACTGAGTAAAATGCCACTGTGTGTGTATGTATAGTTCCTTATTTGTAGATATGTATGAAAGTAGAGAATGATAAGCTGTAATTGAAAATAAATTTTGGGAAAAGTCAGTAAGTTATTGAATACTCCATTAAATTAAATACGTGCAGTGCAATGGGGTCTCTGACGCTTCCTATTAAATTATATGGGAAGAATAAAGTAAAATATTCCCATGAATATAATTTTATACTCAACAGTGTTTTTCTCTAAAATTAAAAATCTAAAATTAATTACTACGTAATTTGGTGAATTTTTTTGCCACTTTTTTACATTTCTGTCTTATACTGTTTTCAGATATTTGGGTGTTTCTTCAATCTTATATTTACTGGACTAGAACCATTTCATTTTATTGATATCAGAAGACTCATGTTATGACTTATTTATAGCATAATGATGAGCTTCATTCATAATGATGACAATCAGCTCATACACTATTCTTGATAAATGCAACATATTTATAGAATACCACTTACTATTACTGATATAAACTATAACTCATTTTCCATTACCATAGGGGGCATTAAAAAAAACTTGAGAATCAAGGTAAAACAAAGGGCATTTTGTGAATATAATTCTAGAGCTTTTTTATATTGTTAAATTCTCAATATTCATTTTTATATCATAATGTGGGACAATCGCACATGAGAAAGAAGAGAAACTGACTGTATCTTAAAATCCCAAGGGCCTTAAGCCTCTGCACTTAATCAGCTATCATACAGAGGGTAATCTCCATTTTTTTATGTATTCCACTGAAGCCCAATAAAAAGTGTCATCTGCTAATATTTGTAGCTTAGGTGATAAGTGAATATATTTGCATAAATTCATTATTTCTGTTTGAGAGCTCTTTTAAAAACTTTAGAGTATAGACATAAGCTTTTGTGACTATGTAGATGAGCATCTTTTTAAAAAATATGCATTTGTAAGTTCTAACTGAGAGATGGGAAATCTGTGTACAGAGTCACAATAAGATATCATTATCTTCCATTAGGTATGCCATCATTTTTTTCTTTTTTTTTTTTTTTCTTATTTGTGATTTAGGCTCTCCATTCAAGATCTACATTCTGGGTTTTTATGGTCTCACTGGTGAAAGTATTGTTTCTATTTATGTGAAATAGGAAATATATTTTCAATTATTTCATTTGTCCTATGTTTTACCCTGTTTCTACAATACTACCAAATACTTACAAAATGAAATGCAGAAATATTGGCAAATAGTCTTAATGAATAAGATATAGTTATAACTCAGTTAAGTATTCAACAGTCACAGTCTACCTAGGAGACTGAAACCACAGCAGTAAATTGAACAAGAAAAGCTTAGTATAATTTAAAATGTAATATAAATTAAATTTATTTTATTTTGTAAAGTTAATTTAATATAAAATTTGTTAACCCAACTTACAGAACTGTGAAAAATGAATATTTTTTGCTTAAGCTAAAAACATATTTTTTTTTAGCTATGTAAGAGTTGATGAACTACTAAAATAGATTCAAAAATCTCTGCACAATTTAGCAGAGGAGACCTACACACCCCTAGAAAAATAAATTAAGGAGAAATATTGAAATATACAGAAGGGTTCTGGAATTCTGAGATCCAGACCACTTCCAAAAGGGTATGACCACCACAAGAAAGATATTGCCTAGTTCCTAGTTGAATAAAAACATTTCTGCAGTGTTTCCTTTTTGAACTAAGGGAATCATCATCACTATAACTATAAAGAAACTGCCTGTAGGATTTCAGTATCAGAACAACACAGATTGCCACCATATTGGTGAATGCTTCCAGAACCTATTGTATGCCAATGATCTTGCTATCAAACTGAAAACAACAGAAATTTGGGTAAGATAAAAGTGCCTTTGTCCACATCTAGGTATGCAGTGTCTTTTGACAGCCTTGATTTGCAGAACAAAACCTCAAGTCAAAACATAAAAGTAAGCTGTTTGGAGTCATGACTTGATCAAGTTTGCATTAATCTAATGCTAAAATTTCGAGATCCTTCTGATTTTTGCATGCAAATACAGGTAAGCTAAATAATTATGAGATAATTTTCATTTTCCATACCCTTTTCAAGTCCTTGATAGACTTCATCTCAGGTGTTTCTTCCATATTATGTTATTGTTTTGGTTTACTATCCTGGTATACAGTAGAAATTCTACATGATTTCATCAACCTCTTTCTATGGTGGTATTACCATAGGACCTAGTGCTCTGTGTAAAAATTCTGTCATTTGCAAGGTCAATCTATTCAAATCATATATTTAAAAACTTGAGGGGGGGGGGGAATCAAAGACAGTAGAACAATGGGGCTTATTATGAGTAAAGATGAAGCTACAGATCAACTCACCAACAAAGGTTTCCTCTCTAAATTGTGAATTTGAATAGTATTTTGTATCTTTGAAAATTAATGTCAATTCGGAATCAGTATTTAGTAATTCCTGAATGATCTATTTCACTTCCCCTATTTCCCATTTATTTTAGTAAATGGATAAGGGTTTAAGACTTGGGAAAAGATTTAATGAATTAACTTGTGGCAGTGATATAAAGTCATTCTCCACTGACTTTAGCAAAATTAGATTTTGCTTCAATGAATGAACTTTGGGAACTATAAGTAAGACTACGCAAAAAGAAAAGGATATGAAACTCTGTTGTGGCAACTTATCATATTTTCAACCAACAAATCTTTAACATTTTGTTTTGTTTATATTTTAATATTCTTATAGACAGTAAATTTATTCAGATTCAGAAAGTATGAACAAATAGCCACAGGCAATGTTTGACCTACAGGATATAGAATATTGATTATTGATGTATCTGTGCTTTCACTTACAGCATTTTCAGTACAGAGTTTCCACATGGCTCCACTATAAATCCATCATCCTCATTCAAGCCAAAGAGCTTGTGATTATAACCACTGTAGTAATATCTGGCTTACATACAAAAGCAAGAAAAGTGTATTTTAAGTAAGAATATGCTTTCTCCCTACCACTTTCCCCAGTCTCTGAGAACAGCCATTCTATTTTCATCTTCTATTTGGTGAACTTTTTAAGATTCTAGATATGAATGAGATCACATGTGTACCTGTCTTTCTGTGCCTGGCATTTTTCTTCTAGAAATTTCCAGTTCCAGCCATGTTGTAACAAAAAATAGTATTTACTTTTTGTGGCTAAATAGCACTCTATTGTAAACATATACCACATTTTATTTATCTATCAATTTGTTGTAGACAAATTGGTTTTTCCATTTTTTGGCTATCATGATTCATTTAAGAAAAGTCATTTTTAAAAGGTGCTGATTTCTGCTTCTGGCCAAGATGACAAACAGGAATACAATTTACCTTCCAAGATCATTTTAATAGGCAAAATTTATAAAACCATAGCTTTTTTGTGCATTAAACACTAGCAGGTAGAACTCATCTCAGAGAGAGAAGAAACAAACTACACTTTTTATATTCCCCACTTACTCCCTGGAAAGAGTTTCCAGGATACAATAAAAGCTATGGAGAATCCAGACAATGTGGCCACTTGCTCTAAATTGAAGACATAGAGTTGGAAGACTAGAGAGACCAAGTTAGTCAATGTCCACAGGGAATAAAAGCAGAGAGGAGAGAGAATAATGGTGAGAAAGAAAGATCCATCACTCTGCAAAGGGTCCCTTGAGTGTCTTTAGCTGAGTTGTGATCAGTATACATGTGTCTGAGGAGAATGACAGAAGTAAAGAACCACTAGACAGAAAGAAAGATCTCATAATTCTCAGGATGATGGCAGGTCACTGCACAGGCTATTGTCTCAGGCAAGGAGCAAAGTTAGCCCTGTATTAAAGGTGGCTTTCATCTTACCCAACAAAGCTTAAAAGTAAATCCTAAAAGAATCAAACCATTTCTAAGTTACAACTGTTTTCCTGTAGTGGCCAAAGTGACTAATATAGAAGTTGGCTTTCTGAAAGTAATGGGACTAACAGTGCCAGAAAGCGACAGAGATCTTGAGAAATTTCTTGTTAGAAGTCAGAGAGGGTGCTGCACTGCCTGCAATAACCTGTGAGCATAACAACTAGCAAGGGTGGAGTGGCAACCAAAATTTGTCCACCTTCCTCTCACTGGAAAATTCCAAAGATGCTTCCCCACATTTAAGTAATTGTTAGACCAATACTGAGTTTCTTAGTCCCCAAATCTGTATCAGTTTCCTGTTGCTTCTGTAGTAACACAGTGCCCATTTAGTGACTTAGAAACAAACAAAGGTTTGCTATCTCACAGTTTTGAAGTCAGAAGACTGAAATGGGACTCACTGGTCAAAAATCCCATTTTTGGCAGGACTGCCTTTTTCTAGGGGATCCAAGCATGAATCCCTTCTCATGTTTTCCAGTTACTGAAATCCTCTATCAATCCTTGGCTCATAGTACAATCCCCTCCTCTTTAAACTCAGCAACATAAAGCCAACTTCTCATACTGCTATTTTGTGATGACACTAGGCTTACCCAGAGAACTCTGTATAACATTCTTACTTGAAGATCAGCTAATTAGAAATGTTAGTTCCATTTGCAAGCTTAAGTCCTTTTAAAATGTAACTTAATATAGTCACAGATTCTAAGAGTTAGGACAAGGGAATCTTTGGTAAACCATTAGTCACCCTATCACTTAAGACAAAAATATATCTTAATAGGGAAGAACACTTAGGAGCATCTGAAATTAGCACTCAGCAAATAAATATGCTATCTGGTGCATGGTAAATGGTCATTTGCATGACATGGAGACCAATATAAATTTACCCTTTTGTCATACGGTTTTGGAAACCCAAATACCCTAGTAATATTGTCCTAAAATATCGGGAGCATTCTGACATCCTGCAGAATAACATATGAAAGTGTTTCTTCAGTGAAATATTTATTGGCATGGATGGTCAAGAGATGGCTGAGGTACTGAAAGCATCTATAAATGTGTGTTAGGGGGTGGAGGACATATCCCGTGTGTTTCAAGGCCTGTTGGGCCTGTTATGTTTTTAGGGTTACAATGGTCAGGGCCTTTTACAGGACATTCTTAACAAAATAAAAGCCAAAATTTTTATCTTGCACTTTTTCCAAAGAAAAGGAAATGCAACATCTAGTGGATATGATTTTTGGTGTCACTATATCATTCTACCGTTATGGCTTGCTAGACTAACAAAAACATATTTTTAAGTAGAATTTAGGGATGGAAAACCTGCATAAGGATCAGAAGGCAGATTCCATGTTATTAAAAGTATTAGTGAGGGTAAAAATATAATTTATAATTTGTGGGAGTAATCTGTATTCCAGAGAGACTTCAGATAATGATGGAGAAACTACAGTGGAGCCAGGGAGATGGTCTGGGGAAAGGGAGCGGAGAGGGAGAATCAATGAAGGAATCACTTCCACTGACAGTGCATACATATGTGAGTATAACAACATCAATCCCAGTATCCTGTATAGGGAAGGTAGAGGGAGTGGGGAAGGAGCCGAGGGGAACTCACCAAGTGCTCTGTGCATGTATGTCACTATCACTAGAGCTACATTATGATGTGAAACTATATGCACCAACAAAACTATAAAAATGTTGCATCTATCCTACAACTCAGCAAATCTACCGCAGACCACACATTCAAGAGAATTGTATATGTCTACAAAAGATATGTGCAAGGATGTTTTTCGACAATTTTATTCCTGATTCTCCAGACTTAAAATAACCCAACAGCCTTTCGACAGTAGATAGATGCATACATTATGGTACATTCTTACAACTCAACATCACGCACCGACAAAAGAGAGCAATTACTGTTAAATGCAGATCATGGATGAAACTCAGTCATACTGATGAGCAAAAGAAGCTGACACAAAGATTGCATCTGCATGATTCCATTTATAAGGGACTAAAGAATAGGCAAAACGCATCTATAGTTAGAGAAGTTAGCAATAGTGTTTATCTCTAGGACCTAGATATGGGAAAGGAAACAGC
>PVLC010049605.1:0-5000 GCA_004027655.1 Graphiurus murinus | reverse complement strand
TTTTTTTTGCGGTATTGGGGATTGAACCCAGTCCTATTTTTTATTCTTTATTTTGAAATAGGGTCTCACTTAGTTGCGGAGGGCCTCACGAAGTAGCTGAGGCTGGCCAAGAACCTGTGATCCTCTAGTCCCAGCCTCCCAAGTACTGGGATTGCAAGTGTGTTTCACCACGCCCGGCTCCTGCATCTATCTTTAATAGAACACACCACACCCCTTTCTATCATTATACTGCCAATATCTACCCTGTTTCTTAATGTGTGCTTTAACTTGGAAAGTACTAAGATATAAACAGTCTAGTGGAATGTATAACTCATTTCTTTTCAGTTTTCTGAATTGAAAACCTTAAATACACACTTTTCAAATAACAGTTCATGAAAGTGTCTTTGCTTTTCTATACCCAATATGGCTACTGGTGAGCTCATATTTCTAATCTCCTCTAGACATCTTAAGAGTTTCTTGACTCACTCATGTGAGAAGGCACATGAACCACATCTAAGAAGTAATGTACAGTAAGCTTTAAATATTGAAATCTGCTGATCAAAACAAAAATAAGCTGAAATGTGACTGAATTATTAGTATCAATAGCTTTTTATACATCAAAACCAGTGGAATATATGAGAAAACAACCATTTTGGTAATCAAGAAATAAACTCTACAATGTCTTTTGTGTCCAAAATTAGTCTAGTGTGGTATCAAAGTCAAGGAAAAAAAAGAAAAAAAAATAGCTAGTTTGCATAAACAGACAGTGCTTCTAGCCTCCAACATACTTTGAGTAACTTAGAGCAATGTAACATGAATCGCTGGTGCCTGAGAGTTGTGAAGAGGAGAAATGGGCAGCTCTGGGTCACCCCAATTCTAGCATTGCCTCCCACTTCCCATAGTCTCTGGCCCAGCAATGATGGAGTCTTTGATTTGAATGCAAGTAGGCTGAAGTGTATTGGCCCATGTCTCTTCCTAATGAACTCCAAAATGATCTTGCAAACCTCGATCTTTCCTTCCTCATTTCCAGTACTCAAGGCTTCTGCTTTTGAAAAGTAACTGCTACATTTGTGGTATTGATTCTTTCCATTTTCTTTTTTTTAATTTTATAATGAATGATCCCCACCGCTTCTTTCCCCTTTATTTAGCAGCAGTATCTTAGAACAGGCAACGGTTTTCCTCATTGCCCCATAATTCAACCTATTCTGCTTTTTTCCAATTCTCTTATTTTGGCCAATATGATATGATCCTAGAGAGTAGTCACATTTTATATGACAAACTAGATACACAATTGGATGACTATATATATTTATCTTTATTTACAGTAAATAAAGCAGCTCTGTGTGACAGGTACTTTGGTCCCTAAGGCCTTCTCAACAGTGAGGAAGACAGGAAGAGTGGGAAACTTTCTCTATTTCTCAGGCAAGTTTTGGTACTAGAAGCTAACAAATTCTTCCTATATTACCCTTTTCCTAATGCCCTGATCTTCCTCCTCTTTGAAAAGTATGACATGAATTTGCTACCCTCACTCTATGCACGGCTTCTTCGCCCTTCATTTGTTCTCTGTACTATCTGCCCTTCTTCATTCCTTCTTTCTTTTTCTTCGTCCCCTACCTTTGCTTAGGTCCAAGCATATCTTGAAATAGAACTAATAATTTAGCTCCTTTAGTTATATTCCCAATTCAACACATTGCTGAACTGTGGTAAAATATACCACTTATTGTTGTTTTGCTTCTCATTTTCCTTACCACATAATTTTCTTCAGTGATTACATCATACCAGTGCTCATGTTTTAAATAAATATTCTGCCCAGTGAATCTTTCATACTATACTTTTCTTACCGCACACATGTCCTTTTGCATCACTGTGGGCCCTCTGACTTCTCGCACCAGTGCTCTTGAGTGGATCACTCTCAGACATACCCTAGTAAAATTAACATCAAACATGAGTTATACAGAACTCTTTCAAATAAGATACCTGAATTTCCAGATTGGAAAGCAATTAGTCTTCAAAATAAGGGACATACAGTTTGAATACCAAAAAACATTTCAAAGGAAAACCTCACATTAGACTCTAGCTAACTTCACATGGCCACTGCCTCTGTGATCCACACCGGGAAGGACCGAGGAAACACATTCACAGAAAAATACCAACGGATGGTCATATTTCAGCAAGGAACTAATGTTAGTATTGCTAACTCTACTTTGTGTTCCCTGTCAAAAATAAAAGGACATTTTTAAAAACTACATATTTAAACAAATTCTTATAAATATACTTGCTATAGTACTAAATTGAACATTTAAAATATTCTATTGACAGACATTGCTTGTTAAAAGAAGATACTTGGTCTGATAAAAGACTTGGGAATATATTATGTGAAGTATGAACAGAATACTATAGAAGTTACTTCGTTTAGATCAACAAAGGCTAAGAAAAACCTAAATAATTCTTGGTTTTACTGATAGGAAAAGTAGTTCAATGAACTGACAAAGTACTAAGAAAAAGCTTCTTTGTGTTATGTTTAAATAAGAGCATACAGATATTATAAATAGAATTTTAAAAAACTGCAAAAAAATAGATGCCAAGGAGCTGGGCATGGTGGTGCACGCTTGTAATACCAGCATTTGGGAGGCTGAGACTGGAGGATCCAGCTTCGAGGCCAGCCTCAGCTACCTAGTGAGGCACTCTGCAACTTAGTGAGACCCTGTTTCAAAATAGAAAATAAAAAATAGGGCTGGGGGTGTAGCTCAGAGGTAGAATGCCCCTGAGTTCAATCCCCAATACTGAAAAAAAAATAGATGCCAAGGAAGACAGATGGTAGTCTAGAAGCATTCAGTGCCCACAGATGACTCCCCAAGATTGAGTCCAACCAACTGGTAAGTGGCTGCATGACGAGGTAGGCGGGTTGTGGGACAGCACTGGGGCAACTTGCACCAGAGTCTGCACCAGCTCCAGGTGCACAGCAGCTCCCTGAGGGAGGAAAGCGCCCCACTGGAGGGCTGAAGGAGACAATCTCGTCTATCTCAAGAAAATCACACTCCCCAGTTGGGAAAACAAAAAGTCCAAGCAGAGAAGACCTGTGGATTCTCCATAGTGAGCTGGCTCAGGGAAGAGGTGGCCTGCGCTTCCCTGCAGATTCACAGCCAGGGAGCCATGTCAAGTAGGACCCCATGATCTAGCCTTTCTGCATGGAAGATCAGCAACCCCTGAATCTTTTTTTTTTTTGTACCTCTAAGACCCAAAGGACACAGGTCTTCACTGGATCAGTAGGCATCCACCCCAAGAGTCAAGTCTAGGCCCAGGAGAGGCTGGGACACAAATCTCCTCAAAACACTAGGCAGCAGGCAGTCATGGTCTGCTGATGGGCCACTCTGCAGACCAGGTTGGAGGGCAAGGGAGGGCATGTCCATCTTGTCCTAACAAAACTCTAAATTTACAAGCAAGAATTATGATTTTTTGTCCTTCAGAAAAATCAACTTTAAGTAATTTAAAAGAATGTAGTTTTTTTTAATCATATTTTATGGTATATAAATGCTCTCATTTAACTTCACTATTTGTTGTTTTTATTCCAATTTTATGTTTGACTCTCTTATACATCGTGTGTGTGTGTGTATGTGTGTGTGTGTGTGTGTGTGTGTGTGTGTGTGAGTAGGGATTGAACTCAGGGGCATTCTACCTCTAAGTTACGCCTCCAGCCCTATTTTACTTTTTATGTTGAAACAGGGTCTCAGTAGATTGCAGAGGGCCTAAGTTGCTGAGGCTGACCTCCAACCCTAGATCTGAGCCTCCCAAGTACTGGGGTTACAAGGGTGCACTACCACATCTGCCTTCATATGCAATCTTGATATTATTTTTCCCTTCTTAAATGAATTTGTCGGGCGTGGTGGCGCACGCTTGTAATCCCAGCATTC
The DNA here is from genome assembly GCA_004027655.1 of Graphiurus murinus. Taxonomy (NCBI): domain Eukaryota; kingdom Metazoa; phylum Chordata; class Mammalia; order Rodentia; family Gliridae; genus Graphiurus; species Graphiurus murinus. Next base: position 1,110 of record PVLC010049605.1, on the reverse strand, counting down.
GGGAGGCTGAGACCAGAGGATCCGGGTTCGCGGCCAGCCTCAGCTACCTAGTGAGGCACTCCGCAACGTAGTGAGACTCGGTTTCAAAATAAAGAATTAAAAAAAAAAATAGGGCTGGGGGTGTAGCTCGGAGGTAGAATGCCCCTGAGTTCAATCCCCAGTACCGCAAAAAAAAAAAAAAAAAAAAAAAGAATTTGTCCATGTAGGTCACTTCTCAGTTTCACATTCATCTAGTTCTTATTCTGGCTTCTTTTCTACTACTTGCATCCCATAATGACATACCTAAGAATTGACTATTCCCACCAAGTTCTAGCAATCTCAATCCAGAATATTATATATTTTTTTCTATTATTAACTCTGTGACCACGTATTTGTTTATAAGATTTTGTCATCTTTCTGTGGACTTGGGAGATGGTAAATCAAAAAAAGTATGAGAAAAAGTTTTAGGAAAACATCCTTACAATCAGGTCAGGTGATGATGAACAATGATTAGGAACTTTCTGGGTATATTCTGATGGAAGTATTCCAGGCATGCCTGCATCTGACGGAAGAGAATCAATGGCACCACAATCGATTCTACCTCTTAGCCTCCTGAAGCCATATTTTTGTTCTATTATAATTAAAACAGAGGAAAGAATATATGAAAAATGTAATTTTAAGTCAATCATTAGTGCAAGAAATGGCAATCTTCTAATAACTTACGGTATAGTGTGGATGGATCGGGTTCCCATACTTCTCTGACTTTTATTCTGAGGACATTCTAGGAATTAAAAAAAAAGCTTTAAGAATAACCAGCATCAAATTTGATAAAATAATCATAACATTTACCATTAATACAGGATACCACACAAAGAGCACAGGTTTATGAATCATTTAGATGTAGATTCAAACCCTCATTCTGCCATGTACTAACATGCATCTTCCCATGGTGTGAGGATCATGAGAGATTGGACAGAAACATCCCGAAATGCTATTCCCCTTGCCTCTGATTGTTCCGTAAAAACTCATACCCATTAAGCTGTTTTCTTAGCCAAAATTACCTGGATAAAAAATTCAATCCTCTTGTAGTTTGGAGCATTTAAAAAAATGAATTAACTTTACAAAGAATTT
>PVLC010049604.1:0-10380 GCA_004027655.1 Graphiurus murinus | reverse complement strand
ACCCATCCAGCTGCATAATCTTTAACATGCTATTTAGATTAATTTAGCTCTAAAAATGACCTTATATTTGGTATGAAAGCATTTAGGTTGTCCAAATTAAATATCAGTTCAAATATGAAAATTCTACATTCACAAAGGTTGTATAAAAATTGGCTCAATTGAGGATACATGCAATTCACAGACAATGGGGTAGTCAAAATAAATTTTAAAATGTAACTAAAAAAAATTAAATGAGCAAGTGAAATACTTATACACCTTACCATAGGAAAGCCATAATGATTTTAATGACATACATGCTCTTGGGTAGTAAGATAAAGTCATACATTACAACAAATAAAACATACTTTTTTGTGGTACTGGGGACTGAACCCAGAGGCATTCTATCTCTGAGATACATCCCTAGCCTTATTTTATTTTTTTATTTTAAAATTCCCTAAGTTGTAGAGGGCCTCACGAGGTTGCTGAGGCTGGCGGCAAACCTGCGATCCTCCTGTTTCAGCTGACTGACGTGCTCACAGCCCAGGAAGAAGTGGCTGTGGAAACGTAGCAGTGCTTCTGGGAAGTGAAGAGCAGTGCGCCCTGGCTCAGGAGCGCTGAGGCTCCCACATTCCCCAAGGGGGACAGTTTCTGGCACTCACAGTTCATGCTGCTCTGTGGTGCTTCTCAGGCTTCTGAGGAGAAAACTCAGGTCCCTCTTTCCCTGTCCCATCTGTGGCATGAGAATCCACGCTGAGGGTGGTGTAGCTTCAAGACAGGAGCTCTCAAGTTCTGGGTGGAGCCAATGAAACCCTTCACTGCTGCCATTCTCTTCACCTTTATCTGGCTTTATTTTTCTTTACAGGCATTATCACAGCCTGACAAACTAGAATATATGTGTCTTTAAAGGAAGGCCACTGCTCTCTTACCTGAAGAATCACTAGCTCCTAAAGTCTACACAAAGTAGACTCTACATCTGCAAGCTCAGTGATCACAGGCTGCTTAGCACAGCTCCACAAGTGTAGTATTAAATCTTTCTGTCATTCACTCTGATTAGATGCTTCTCTTGTTGTATTTGTTCCTGGGTTTGTACACACAAAGTAATGAGTACCTTAATTCTGCCCAGAAGGCCTTGAATTGCAAAATTAGAAGAAAATACAATTATTCAAAAAGGTGAAATTTAATTTTTTTTTTTTTTGGCACTAGATATTCAACCCAAGGGCATTCTATCTCTGAGCTACACTCCCAGCCGTATTTTCTTTTTTTATTTTTTTGAAATAGGCTCTCGCTTAAGGTTGATGAGTCTCACTAGTTGCTGAGACTGTCCTCAAACCTGTGATCCTCCTAACTCAGCCTCCCAAATACTGAGATTACAAGCATGTACCACCACACTTGGCTGAAATTTAATCTTAATAATAGTAACTTCCCTGTAATGTTTACAAAAAAGACTAAAGAAAAGTGAAATAGTTGACACAAGTTGATGCATTCTATGCATGGAGTTTACATGCATATAAAAATTCATAAGGAAAATATGATTATTATTGGAGAAATAATTAAAAATGAAATGTCCAGTTAATTTAAAAGATTATCTCCACTAATGTAGAGAAGAACTAAAATATTTTTATTTTTAAATTACACTGTGATTCCCACCTTAGGCAATACACTAATGAAATTGAATATATCATAATTAATTCTCTAATAAGATATAAATACAGGAAGAAATCTCTTGCATTTGTGTAGTCAAGCAGACACAATCCATTCCATACATCTTTTCAATCAAACAAGAAGGCAAATTTTTCTTAGGTAAGAGAATGTTGACAGCACCATGTCCTGCATATTATTTATCTTACATTCACCCAGAATTGGGTTAGCATCTGTATTAGCTGATTGCCTTTATGTGAAAGAAAAAATAGAATTCCTCCTAACTTTATGACAATCAAGTACATACAACTTGTAACCAGGTATCGAGGTTGAGCCTGAACAGAAACAGAGAGACAAGGGTATTATCCTCTTTTCTGTTTACATTTCAGGCCCATGGCTCCAGGACCTTAAGAAAGACATTTCTGAGAAGTAAACTTGAAGAAGCTAACATAGCTTTAAAAAGTAGCCACATACGTATCAAAGAGAGGAGAAAATGTTTGCATTACCTGTATTCTCAAGGAAATGTTCTAAGAAAAGGAAGGAATGAAGAGGTCACTTTCAATGTTTTCCACCAGGCAAAATCCAGTATAATTTTGTTATTTGTGTTTTATACTCATAATACCTATACATAAACTATAATAATGTTTTAGAATATTTTTGTACAAATGCTCTCACTATTGTTTCTAAAATGCAAGAGTATTGAAATCATTTACATGAAATAATGATTTACATGAAATCATTATTTTTAGCATTTCATATTATATTTCATTGTATATAATATATGTAATATACTCTAATGAGTAATACATAGATTAAACCAAGAATTTTTTTTTTTTTTTTTTTTTTTTTGCGGTACTGGGGATTGAACCCAGGAGCATTCTTCCTCTGAGCTACACCCTCAGACCTATTTTTTATTTTTTATTTTTGAAACAAGGTTTCACTAAGTTGTGGAGAGCCTCACTAAGTAGCCGAGGCTGGCCGCGTACCCGGATCCTCCGGTCTCAGCCTCCCAAGTACTGGGATTACAAGCCACCATGCCCAGCTGAGATTTTTTTTTTTTTAATTACTGGTGTTTGAATCCTCAGTTTGTGCCTTACTAATTATGTACTTGGGAGCAAGTTGCCAAAACACTGACTCAACTATAAAATGAAGGTAATATTCTAGAATATCTGCAGTTTTATGAGACTTATGTGAACTTGAATTTAATTCCTCAATTTAAGTGGGAAAATGCACTTAAGTCTGATTAAAGTCCTATCCCTTTGCACACCGGCATTACATCCTGTTATACTCCCTATTCCCACCGCGTTTCTGAGCACCATTGTGTCTGTCTGAGCATCATTGTGTCTGATGTGCTGTCAGTTGAACACAGGTGAGTACATTCATTAGCTGGTGTACTTCCCTGCTCACCAGGCAGTCACAGCCATGCCACCACTTTCTCCACAGTGACTGTCCTTTTCCTGATTATTTGCAGGGCAGTTCCATGTGATAGGACCACACTTGTCTGTCATTGCCTTCGTAGGAGATGAGGCTGTGCTGCCCTGCCACCTCAGCCCGCCCATGGATGCCCAGAGCATGGAGATCAAATGGTACCGCAGCAATCTCTCAGGCCTGGTGCATCACTACAGTGCTTCCCAGGACCTCTTGGAGCCGCAGAGCCTGGAGTACCGAGGGAGGACTGAGCTCCTGAAGGAAAACATCACTAAAGGGCAGGTGGCCCTGAGGATCTATCCTATCCACCCTTTCGATGGCGGCGACTACAGCTGTTTCTTTGTGAGCTCCACCTACTACAATAAAGCACGATTCAAGGTGCTGGTCACAGGTGAGCGTCTGGAATTAAAACTCGGATGTGGTTTTAGTTGCTCTTTTGTCAGTAGTGTCAAGTGTCAGATCTCATTGTATTTGTACAGAGCTGGGTTAATCTATAAAAATATGATCATATAATGCCAAGGATGTTAGAGAGGTGAAATTCATCTATTCATTCTATTCTTCTTGGGATTTTAATAGGAATATATTCACATCTCTTTTCTTCATCAACATAATTAAAGAGAGGAGAAAGAATGGATTCTACCATGTCTTGTTTCTGATGAGTCCTCAAAACACATAGCCTAGAGATGTCAATCTGGTTTTCAAAACCCACAAAGAGGGAGAATCTGGCCAGCCTACCATCAACCTTGAGTTCTGTGTACTTCTCTCCCATCTAGGCTGGGCATATTCTTGACAAGCCAAATGTGATCTTGCCACCTTTGCACTCCTGTTCACTCAGATCCCTGCATGAATTTATGCTCTTTAATATCATTATCTCTCATTCATTAGTCCCAGAAAAGTACCTGTGTCGTGACATGGTGAGCATAAGGAAGGTTTCCAATTTCAGTGATACATCGAGCCTGAATTAGCCTTCTCTACAAACATCATAAGACCTTGTACAAAGCTCAGAAAATGAGATTCTGTATTGCTATCCTTACAATGGACCTCAAAAGAAACCAACCCACATAAGGCCAGGAAAACATTTCCTCCAGACCTTTCTAGACTGTACAAATATCCCTTTCTTCCAAACAGTGACAATCTCTGGAAGCCAAAGGAATAACTATGTAGAGAACTCTTTGTTAAAAAAAAATTCCAAATAGGCCTTAGGTACCCACACACTTGCACTTATATAATAAAAGGTGGACACAATTTGATTCATCCACAATTAAAGGAGGCTACTCTGAAGAGATAAGTTGACAAGCTCTTCTTTAAAGACTGGTGGAGAAGATGTTGACCTTTCTTTAGCAATCCTTTCTTAGTTATATAATCTGCATCCTTGATCAGGTACAACAGAGTCCCTGGCCACAAGACCCTACTTTATGCCAAGGAATTCCACTCTGTCCTTGACCTTTGCTCAGGTCCTCTCGAGTTGGATGAGTGAGTCCAACTGTGCTCATCCATTCATTAGATTTTGCCTTCTGGGTAGAGATACTTCTTTCTGTGGTGGTAACTTCCAAAGTAATCCAGGAGTAGGAAGTCTACTTCTTGAGGTGCTTTAAATATTTCCCAATCCTTGGACAAAGCCATAAACATTTTCCAGTTCTTGGGCAAAGCCTTATAAATGGTTGTGAATTTGAGAGCCTACTGCTGGCAAGTCTTCTTCTCCAACAAACAATACATCATTTCTCTGGGTCAGCCTGATTTTCCCTATTCCTCATGCTTCTGTTCTTTGTTCAATGTAATTCTACCACTGAATGGAAAACAGGTTTCCCCTGCTCTTCCCGACATCTCCTAGATGCTCTTCAAGAGGCATTTACCCCCCTCTCAGCTATCCAAGTGCTACTGAATCTGCTATCTTTACCTAATCTGCCGGGTCAAATAATCTGGATAAGACTTTGAGAAAAAGGAAGAAATTGTATTGATTTGCTAGAAAATGGGAAAATCAGTGAACAAAGGTTCTAAAAAATAGCTGATTTTCCAAAGTTCAGAAAGAAAAAAATGACCTTTACAAGGCTTAGAATACCAAGGACTAAGCTCTCGGTGTGTTTATCAGAAAACATAATTCAGGTCCTAATGGTATCCTAGAAATCAGTTTGTTACATCCCCTGGCACCAGCTCTTCATTCTTGCAGTCAGTAAACTGATAGCAATATGTTAATGGTAATGGGAGGCAGAGAAAAAAATGCAGGTCAGTTTTAAAATAAGCCACCTGCTAGCTGACCGATAAGCTCATAATCAATCCATGAAGTGGGCCACCATTACACAAGGACTGTTCTTATGCCTCTGTTTATTCCCAGCTTCAATAATTGTTAACACACTTTTTTTGACTCTACTGTATAATCTCTCCCATCAACCAGGCGATGTTTCCTGATACAGCATGTCTATGACTTCCTCAAAGTAGAGATACATGTGCAGTTGTGCTTTATACTCAAGCACAAACATAAAATAAAACCCTAATGGGAATAAGGTAGAACTTGAGTCGACTTTCTAATGTGCACTATTGGTGTGTGCCGTGAAACCATAGAAGTGAATTTCACTTGACTAAGTAGTATACCTATCATACACTTGAGAAGGTTGACTGGCTTGTTTCCTTCACGGGCCTTATCACAACCTGACAAACTGAAATGTAGATGCCTTAAAAGGAAGACCATTGCTTTCTTACCTGATGAATTCCTAGTTCCTAGAGTAGAGTCTGCACAGAGTAGAGACTCCACATCTCCAAGCTCACTGCTCACAGACTGCTTAGCACAGCTCTGCAAGTGTAAAAACAAATCTTTCTTAATGCTTTTGTTGCTGTCTTTGTTCCTGGGATTGTACACACAAAGTAATGACTACCTTATTCCTGTCCAGAAGGCCTTGAATTGCAAAATAAGAAGAAAAGAAACTCAATGAACACTGAAGTAACTATTTTTAAAATTGTAATCCCCACTTTAACAAATAAGGATTGAATTTATCAAAGTTAATTAGTAGATATAAGTTCACTGCCCACTTGACATGGCTCTAAAGCTTGAGGAAGCTTTCTGTGCCTCTCTTTCACTTTTCCAGGCTTAGGCATGGATCCTCGTATTCATATTGAAACTGCTCCTGCCAAGGACCTCAAACTGACCTGCGCATCCATGGGATGGTACCCAGAGCCAGAGGTACAATGGAAGGACTCACAAAGTAGGCTTTTGGCACCAGTCTCTGAGACAAAGACAGCAGATGGAACTGGCTTGTTTTATGTGGAAACATCTATTATGGTGGATAGAAGTTCAAATGGAAATGTGTCCTGTTTCATAAGGAACCCAGTCCTCAGTGTGGCAAAGGGAGTTTATGTGTCTGTAGCAGGTCAGTTTCTTCCAAAGTCAGCATTATTGAGAAACTGCTACTGCAAAAGGAAATACTAGCAAAAACCCCCTATGGACAAACCTAGAATGATGTTACAGTTCACCAGTTTTCAACGCTCTTATGTGAAGAGCTACAATAAGTGTGTCCTTTGTCTTTTTTAAAATTTCTCTCCATGGCAAAGAAAGGTCATCATTTTACTTTGCAAAAATGAATGCTATATGTGAAAAAGCATTCAAGGGTAATGAAGGGTTTATAGGGAACTCTCAATGCTTTTTCTAACCTTTCATAATCCCACTGCCAAGGAAAAATCAATTCTAACACACTGGAGCTTAGTCCAGCATCTGTGAAGTCAAATTGCAATCCTAGCAATACTATTTACCAGTTTTTGACCTTAGATAAATATTGAGCTTCCTGTCTCTAGTTCCTAGGTGCTAATAGTAAGGGGGTTTGTTTCCAAAATCTCAGAACTTGCCCCAATTTGCCTGATTGAATAATTGGAACAAATCTTTAGGAAGAAGGAAAAAGATGATTCATTGATTTGCTAGCAGTGCTGCAATAACTGATTTTTCCAAAGATCAGAAAAAAAGGCTTTATCAAGCCACATTCTGTCATTGAAATAACTTCCTGAGATCTCATTGGCACCAGCTCCTCATTCTTAACATGCTAATTGTTATGAGGGGAAGAAGATGGGACAAAGGAAAATAAAATTAAAATGTCAGTTTTAAAACAAGACACCTGCTAGCTAAGCCATAGCTCCTAATCAATCCATAAAATGAACCTCTGTTATAGGTCTACCTCATAATATTTTATTAGGATTGATTTTTTACTCCAAAGTTTATTTTGCATTTTAAAATAGGAAATGTCAAATTTTAATGTTCCTTACACAAAACACTATGAAATCCACTGAAAATGCCACAAATTGAATTACCCAAAATCAAATCAATATTGGTGAAATAAACAAAAATTTGAACTGATTTTAAATGGAAATGTTAGAATTCTAATAGCTTTTTTTTTTTTTTTTTTTTTTTTTGTGGTACTGGGGATTGAACTCAGGGGCATTCTACCTCCGAGCTACACCCCCAGCCTTATTTTTTTATTCTTTATTTTGAAACCGAGTCTCACTAAGTTGCGGAGTGCCTCACTAGGTAGCTGAGGCTGGCCGCGAACCCGGATCCTCCGGTCTCAGCCTCCCGAATGCTGGAATTACAAGCGTGTGCCACCACGCCCGGCTCAGAATTCTAATAGTTTTATAGGATTTAAATAATTTAAGAAAAGCTGAGATAATTTGTCACAATATGAAAATATTATACTTTATGTTTACATATGTTTAATTCTTAAAAAGTAATATTAATTATATTTATAATTATTAATTATATTTATATCTCACAGATAAGATATATAAAATTACTATAAGTTTAAGTTCATAGCACTGTGTACTAAAAAAAATTTATTCAAATTCAGTCTTTATTTTTTTCAATAAAGTTTCAGCTTAACAGATATTTTGAAAGGAAAATTGGATGCTTTCATCTCATTCAAATGAAGCTTTAAAAGACACCCATTAATGAAAAAATTTACTTAAATCTAGAAAAAAATTAACAATGTTGCAAAAGAGAATCAATAGCAAGATGTTCTTTGGAATCTTTAATTGATAATTAATATAATTCATGTCACTGGCAGAGAAATTACAAGATACCACAAACTATCCTCTATGCCTACCCAAAGCGATTGTTTGGACATAAAGTTTCTCTGCAAATTTCCTTAATTGAAATTTTTCTTTATCTGAAGAAGTGCAGTCAGCCAACAGGGCTCTTTATATCTTGTTTTAAATAAATACTTCCAGCATCATCTTTTGCTCTTTCCTTCTTTCCTACCTCCTCCAATCCCACACCAATCTTCAGGACATAACCATGTTTCAGCCCAAGGAGACTGCAGTTGCCACCTGTCATTGTTTACTTGTAATTAAAAGTCTCATGCAGGTCCTTCAAACTCTAACTCAGATGTCCTCCTTTCTGGGAAGCTACCCTCAACCCATTTTGTATCAAGTGTCTTTCTATTCACCTCTGCATTATTTGATTATGTATCTCACTATATCCCCAAGCAGAGTATAAGCTCTTTGAGGACCTTATATCTTACTTTTATATCTCCATTATTTAGTAAAAATACAAAGTCACAATATATGTTTGTGCAATAGAAAAAGGAATATTTGCATGAACTATTTATCTACAAGCATTTGTTTTGTGCCTTAATTTGGAAAGTAATATTTACTTAAAATAACTAAAAAGATAGAGCTAGAGATTGGAAACCAAAAGAGACAAACAAATGTCAGAGGAGTCAAAAAATAGGTGAAGTCTACTTGATTTAAAAAAAAATCAAAGAGGAGATAAAATGGGTGAAGCCCCTTACTTAGACCTGTGTACTGAAGAAAGGAACAAAGGAACATTTAAGAGGAAACAGTGAATTGGGGCTAGGAAAGGCAGTAACCAGAATAATATAAAGTTTTTGAAAATCAAAATATAGTAGAATATAAAAAAGTTTCTCATATTATATACTAGAAAGACTGATTTACAAATAGTTAATAGTTTTACAATTGATTAATTTACACACATCTGGATAAAATTTTGAGTGAAGATAATCAACCAACAGTAAATAGAAGAATACTAGTGGTATAGATATTATTACTTTTTTTTTTTCCTGGTACTGAGTGTAGAACCTGGGGACATTATATCTCTGAGCTACACCCCTAGCCCTATTGTATTTTTTTTAAACTTTGAAACAAGATCTCACTAAGTTGCTGAGGGTCGCACTAAGTTACCAAGGCTGGCCTTGAACCTGCAATCCTCCTCTCTCAGCCTCCCAAGTACTGGGATTATAGGCATGTGCCACCATGCCCTGATCATTATTACCTATTTGACTTGCTGCTAGGCATTTCTGAAGGATCTTTGAGATGAAAGAGAATAACCTGTTTGGCTTATAAAACCATCACAATTCCTCCTTTTTTATGGTCACATTTCATTCTTTTTTATTTTTTTTTTCACTTGTTTTTTTGTTTCTGTTGTCTCGGCTATATTAAGGGATGATTGACAGATTAAAATTCTACTTATGATTTTATAAATATTCATATGCATTATGCTGTGATCACATTAGTCAAGCCAATTGGCACATTTCGTCCACTCACATAGTTACCATTTTTTTGTATAAATTGTGAGAATGTTTAATATGTACTTTCTTAGTGAATTTCAAGTACACACTTGAAATGTATTAGGAAGTCCCCTTCCTAATAAGGTCCCCAGAAAGACACTTAGAAACTGTCCCTTGCAGCCAGGTCCCCCATGTCTACCTAGATAATGAGGTAATTTCTGCTTTCCAGATGCCGTGTTCCCCACGACCTGTACCTGGATGGTAGTGTTGGCTGTATTCATCTCTGCCCTGGTGTTTGGTATAGCCAACTGTGTTCTGTGCATGCATACTAGAAAGACCAAAGGTAAATGGGGAAATGGAGACGGAGATTGACTTCATTTGTGAAAGGATAACAAAGTAATGGATACAGGAAAGTCAAGAATGGATGGTAAAAGTCATCAGAATTAAAATTGAGACAAAAACATCCTGCACAGGAAATATAATTCTATCTGCACACTCTTCCCTCTGCATGTTTGTCAGTATTACATGTTTTCTGGTCAAGGTCAGCTATCTCCTTAAGAAGAGGACAGACATATGTTTTTAAGTGTGTGATCTGGCATTTAAATTAGTGGGTTCAGAAATTCACTAATCTATCATCTATTTATGTCTGTCTATCTATCTATCTATCTATCTATCTATCTATCTATCTACCTATCATCTATCTATCGTCATCATCTATTTGTCCATCCATCCACCCAAAGTTGCTCAAATGCTGTGACACTTCTTTTTTTGTTGTTTGTTTGTTTTTGTTTTTGTTTTTGTTTGTTTTTTTTTTGCAGTACTAGGGGTTGAACTC
>PVLC010049603.1:0-10368 GCA_004027655.1 Graphiurus murinus | reverse complement strand
AAAAAAAAAAAAAAAAAAAAAAAAAAAAAAAAAAAAAAAAAAAAAAAAAAAAATTAGGAACTACCAGATTGTTTTCCAAAGAAACTATATCACTTCACACTCCCAATATATGAGGATGGGGTTCCAGTGGCTTCACATCTTCAACATTTAATTTTAGCCATTCCAGTGCATGTGAAATGTGCATGTCATAGTTTTAATCTATGTTTCCTGAATGACTAAGAACTCTGAGCATCTCCATTCAGTTTTCATGGAGTGTATAAGCTGAAAGCCCATTAGTAAGCTTGTTCTTCCTGAAGGTCATTGCAACAGGCTCTAGTAAATTTGCCAACCAATTTATATGTATGACCAGTAGTGTGTGGCAGTGTGCCATTCAGGCTGAATTCATATTAAAATAGAGTATTGTATGTATCAATCATCTGTAGATGGCCCAAGGTCATTTTTATTAATGGTGAAAATCAGTGGCTTCAGACCTATGTAACTATGAGGCCTTCTGTTATCAGCATGATCTAGAGTCCTTTTCATAGTCAATCCCTAAGAACCTTGCTGTTGACTTCTATGGTTTTCTTTCTAGCAGGATTTTGGAAGTGTGTGTGTGTGTGTGTGTGTGTGTATGTGTGTGTTGCTAGAGATTAAACCCAGGGGCATTCTACCTCCAAGCTACATCCCTTAGCCCTTTTTTTATTTTTTTTGTTTTGAAATAGGGTCTCACTACACTACTGAGGCTGTCCTCAAACCTGTGATCCTCCTATCTCAGTCTCACAATTACTCAGATTATAGGCATGTACAACCATGACGATTCTCTCTCTCTCTCTCTGCAGTACTGGAGGTTGAACCCATATGCATTCTACCTCTGAGCTACACCCCAGCCCTATATTTTTATTCTTTATTTTGAAACAGAATCTAATTAGGTTGCAGAGGGCCTCTAAGTAGCTGAGGCTGGCCGCAAACCTACCGTTCTTCTGTCTCAGCCTCTGGTCTCTCTCTTTTTTTTTTTCATCTTCATTTTTATTTTTTATTGGTGCATTGTAATCATACATCTTTGTTAGGTACAAATTGGTGAAGGCATACATGCACACATCCCTCATTTAACATTTCCCACTGCACTTCTTCCCCCTCCCTCCTTCTCAAGTTCAGTTTAGTGATTGACTTTGATATGTTTGTGAAAGTACATCATGTGCATTAGGGTGCCCCCCTACATCACCTTCAGTTAAGTCACCTTCTTTGCTCATCTAAGGTTTCTCCTTCTTTGTCTAGAGTCCCTCTTATGTCCCACTTTCTCCCTAGCTTCCGCATATTAGGGAGAGTATATGATTTTTTACTTTTTGTGATTGACTAATCTCACTTAACATAATGTTTTCCAGTTCCATCCATTTCCCTGCAAATGACATGATTTTGTTCTTCTTTATGGCTGAGTAAAATTCCATTGTGTACATATCCCATAGTTTTGTGATCCAGTCATCTGTTGATGGACATCTTGGCTGGTTCCATAGTTTGGCAATTGTAAATTGTGCAGCTATAAACATAGATACACATGCATCGGTCTGATAGTTTGGTTTCCATTCTTTTGGGTAGATTCCCAGAAGTGGTATTGCTGGATCATATGGTAGGTTCATTCCCATTCTTCTGAGGATCCTCCATGCTGTTTTCCAAAGTGGTTGCACTATTTTGCAATCCCACCAACCAATGCATTAGGGTTCCCACTTCTCCACACCCTCGCGAGCATTTGTTTGTGTATTTGATGATTGCCATTCTAATTGGGGTTAGGTGAAATCTCAAGGTAGTTTTGATTTGCATCTCTCAGATTGCTAATGATGTTGAACATTTCCTCATACATTTATTGGCCATTTGTATTTCTTCTTTTGTGAAGTGTCTATTTAGTTCCTTTTCCTATTTCTTGATTGGATTATCTGGTTTCTTAGCTGTGAGTTTCTTGATTTCTCTGTATATCCTAGATAATAGTCCTCTATCAAAGGAGTAGCTGACAAATTTTTTCTCCCACTCTGTGGGCTCTCTGTTGAGGTTCTTGATAGTTTCCTTTGCTGCACAAAAGCTCTTCAGCTTAATACAATACCATGTATTGATCTTCCTTTGAGTTGCTTTTATATTATGCAAATATTAAAAAAAAAAACCCTGTCTTGGAAAACTGCATCCCAGACTGGTGGTTTGGTGATATCTGCAGCTTTGTTTGATATTGTCCAAAAACTCTTCCAGAACTGGGCATGGTGGCACATGCCTATAATCCCAGTAGTTGGGAGGCTGAGACAGGAGGATAACAAGTTCAAGGACAGCCTTAGTAAGTAGTGAGACTCTCATCTTTCTAGCAATACCCTGTTTCAAAATAAAAATACAATAGGGCTGGGGCGTAGCTTGGAGGCAGAATGCCCCTGGTTCAATCCCTAGTATCACACACACACACACACACACAAAACAAAACAAAACACAACAACAAAACACCTTTCCCAGAACTAAGTGACTACAGAGGCCTTCCCACATCCTCTGTTTGTGGCATTCACTTTTCCTCCTCACACACTGTCACTGTCAGCAGTATTTATAATTCATTCGTGAGTTGCAGCTCCACAGAGCAAGTTAATTAGCAATCTTCCCTGTCTCCAGGACCAGACAATTTAAAGCAAAGGACAGATACATTATACAAAAACAAAATTAAATTACACAAATTGTTCAAGTGTGAAGGGATGAAGGTCTTAATTGTAATTCTGAGAAATGTCTTTAAAAATACGGAAAGAGCAGGAGAAGAAGAGAAAGAAAATCACTGTGGGAGCAAGTCAATTAACCCCCTCTGACCTCAAGCTCTTCATATAAAAGAAGGATTAGGCGAGCTGTCTAAGGTCCCTTTTAGTTTGTAAGTGGATGATTTAAATGACCCTCAATCTCTCTCCATACTCACTGCCTCCACCCTAGATAGGGCCACTCTCACCTCTCCCTGGGAGAAATACAGCAGCCTCCGAACTTGTCCCCACTTTGTGGCCAGATAGATTTTCTACCTCCGAGCTACACCCTTAGCCCTATTTTTTATTTTGAAACAGGGTCTTGCTGGGTTGCTGAGAGTTTCACTACTTGCTGAGACTGTCCTCAAACATTCAATCCTCCTGTCTCAGCCTCCCAAGTGCTAGGATTACAGGTGTGTGCCACCACACCTGGCTCAGATTGATTTTCTTTTCTTTTTAAGAGTTGTTTGTGAGCCGGGTGTGGTGGCGCACGCTTGTAATTCCAGCATTCGGGAGGCTGAAACCGGAGGATCCGGGTTCGCGGCCAGCCTCAGCTGCCTAGTGAGGCACTCCGCAACAATAGGGCTGGGGGTGTAGCTCGGAGGTAGAATGCCCCTGAGTTCAATCCCCAGTACCGCAAAAAAAAAAAAAAAAAAAAAAAAAAAAAAAGAGTTGTTTGTGTGGTAAGTAAATGCCATTTAAAAGAAAATTGGCTCATAAATGAATTTACAAAAGATCAAAAATCAATGTTTAATACCACCTTTAACTATAAATAACTAAAAGGGAAAAAACTGTCCTCTATCTTCATTTTGCGTCAACATCTATGTCCTCTGCTCTTTGTCTTTTGGAGAAAACATTGCATTTTAAGACTGCCATCTTTTTGGACGAGGGCAAAGATCAAGATCTTCCTTAATGTAACCTCTTTCCATACAAGTTTGTATGGAAGGAAAACCAACTTCCCAGAAATTCTCTGGCATGTTTGGTGGAATGCAGCAAAATCAGTGTCTTGAGTAGGAAGCTAACTTTTCTCTTTCTTCTGCTGGCGTATCTGCATAACAGATTTCACATTCCTTACATGTGTGCCCAAACAATTTTATTCTCTCTTTTTTCCTAACCACCTCAACATGAGGAAAATTTTGTAAGCTTATCACTGTCTCATAATCTTTAAAATATGGCTCCACAAATGCTTTCTGCTTGACTTTATCTTGTTTATTACCATATGTGTTTGGTTTCTTTATGGTAGTAGACAATTCCCCCTCTTCATCTGCTACCTGATCAAACATGTCTTCCAGTCTATCATCCATTTTTCTCTCTCCATTTGGACTTTTTCTCCTTGCTTCTTTTTTTTATTTAATTTTATTTTTTAATTTTTATTTTTATTCATACATTGTAAGCATACATCTTTGTTAGGTACAAATTGATAACGATATATGTGTTCACAATTCTCATTTGACCCCTTCCCAAATTCCCATCCCGCTCCCTTGCCCTCCCTCCCTCTCAAGTTCAGCTTAGTGAGTGACCTTGATATACATTAGTGTGTCCAACCCCTTCGGTTAAATTAACTTCTTTGTTTTCGAGGTCTCTCCTTTTTCATCTGGAGACCCTCTTATGCCCCATCTTCTCCCTAGCATCCACATATTAGTGAGAACATATGCTTCTTTACTCTTTGTGACTGGCTAATCTCACTTAACATAATGTTTTCCAGTTGCATCTATTTCCCAGCAAATAACATGATTTTGTTCTTCTTTATGGCTGAGTAAAATTCCATTTTGTACATATCCCATAGTTTTGTAATCCATTCATCTGTGGATGGGCATCTTGGCTGCTTCCATAGTTTGGCTATTATAAATTGTGCAGCTATAAACATAGATACCCATACGTCGGTCTGATAGTTTGGTTTCCATTCTTTTGGGTAGATACCCAGAAGTGGTATTGCTGGGTCATATGGTAGGTTCATTCCCATATGTCTGAGGATCCTCCATACTGTTTTCCACAGTGGTTGCACAAGTTTGCAATCCCACCAACAGTGTATTAGAGTTCCCACTTCTCCACATCCTCGCCAGCAGTTGTTGTTGTTCGTGTTTTTTATGATTGCCATTCTGACTGGAGTTAGGTGAATTCTCAGGGTAGTTTTGATTTGCATCTCTCTGATTGCTAATGATGTATTTCCTCATACATTTATTGGCCATTTGTATTTCTTCTTTTGTGAAGTGTCTATTTTGATCCTTTGCCCATTTTTTGATTGGGTTATTTGCTTTCTTAGCTGTGATTTTCTTGAGTTCTTTGTATATCCTAGATATTAGACCTCTATCTGAAGAGTAACTGGCAAAAATCTTCTCCCACTCTGTAGGCTCTCTGTTTAGGTTCTTGATAGTTTCCTTTGCTGCTTCTTCATTTTTAAAAGCACGGTTTCACTGACTAAGGTACAGTCTGTAGCTACTGTCTCACCTCCTAATCTTGACTGATTGCCATCCTTGGTATCTATTACAGTAATATCCATTTAATACTGAGAAAGGCCTGCTTCTGGGTCTATACTCCACTGAATATTTTCAAAGGATGCATCTTGGTTGTTTTGCAGAGACTTTGTTTTAATAATTCTACATGGATTTAGCTGAAGCAGTAATGCAAGTTCACTTCCTACATGGACTGACCTGGTTTTAATTTTTATTGGCCCATTAGAACCAGCACTCTTCATGTCATCAAAAACATTCTCTGTCTCTGAACTTTCACGTGGACATAGAGGAATTTTGAAGAAAGGAGTTTCTCCTTTTATTTGCAGCAGTGGTTTATTATCTGGAGAGGATTTACTCAAGGACTGGAAGCTACACTCCTGTAAACAGGGCTCCTCTGGAGAATCTTTGGGTGACAGGCTGCCCCCATCCAAGGCCTTACAGACTGAAGAGCCTTTTGGAGTGGACTTAAAAGCCTCATAAAGAGTCACTTGTTTAAATCTGTTTTTAAAGGTCTCACCTGTTTGGCTTTTCTATTGACCTTGAATAGCTGAAAATTGATCAGACAGATCCAGAAGTTTATCCATCACCTGGTCCCCATTCATGGAAAATTGACTATCCATTGAAAAAGGAAAAGCATTTTCTTTATCAAAAGAGGCTTGGGGGCAGCTTACTTCATGTTCATTTTCTTCCTCAGTTTTCTTCCTTTTGGATGTTCTGACTTCCAAGGATTTCAGGGGCAACAACAAATGTTTATTAGTAATAGCATCTTTAATGTGATCAGTACTATTCTGTTCACTTATGGATTCGCTTATATTTTTAAGTATCTGCTTATTAGAAGGTGACTGGTTAATGATCTTATTCACTTCAGATCCAAGACTATGTGTGAAAAGGGAACTACCTTCAGATTTTGATCTAGTTTTCTCTGATCTAGAAACAGAAGTGTTGCTAAAAAGGGATGTCTTTAGATGGTTTTTTTTTTCCAGTGTCTGAAAGAGAAGAGAACAAACTTGTATTCAAGCACAAACTACTTTTCACATTAGAGGTAGCTCCAAATATAGAAGATGACACCCGAGTAGCCAATTCTTCTTGAGGAGGAGTCTTTGAAGTAGAATCTGAAAATCTTAAACTATCTTCACCATTTCTTGTCGATTCCTCAAAAGGCTGTTTCTTATGATCTCTTTCCAGAGAGTGGTAGAGCTTATCACCAAGAGGGCTCGTGGGACCTTGAGATTCAGGTTCTTCTTGAACACTAAGTTCAAGTATTTCAGCAACAACTGTAGCCAAATTAAAAGATGACTTCCCAGTGGGAGAAGCTTGCTCCATGTGTTTTAGTTATTGGAGCTTAACTTTGATCACAAGTGTCAGCTACTAGAATTTCATTTTCATTAGGCTTATGCTGTGGATGAGTTGAAGCCTTAGACACTTTTCTTAATTCATTTGTACGGATGGAATGCTCCAATTTACTCTGTCTTTTTTTCTATGTATTGGACATGGAGATTCTCCTGTCTTTGTAGGCAGTTAATGCCAGAAAATGAAAAGGCTATGATCGGTGAATCTGGAATATTTTCCTCACGTACAAGCTCAGTTGCTTCATGCTGTTGATCATTCTCTATTTCCTGCTGCAGTTGTTCATAAAGCTTTTTATTTTCTTCCTGAAGAGTATTCTTTCATTCATAAGCTCTATGGTAAGTTTGAGATTCTGTTGTTGGATATTTTCAAACTTTTGCTGCTTTTGCGATCACATAATCCTGCTCTTAAGGGATCTTCTAAAACTTTAATGGTTTCATGGAGGACTTTTTGTTGCTCTCTCAGCTGTTGATTTTTGGTGAAGAATTCTTCTAGTCTTTGTGCATCTAAAATTCTTTCTTTTTTCATTTTGGTTACTTTTACTTGTAAACCTTGTGCTTCTTTATCATGATACTCTTTTAGTTTTGTCCAAAGTTCTTTAAAGTCATTAGATATATCTGCAGAATTAGGACTTCCACAATCACCTCCAGAGATATTTATCTTGCTTAATCAGCTCTATACTTTTTTTTTTTTCACGGTACTGGGGATTGAACTCAGGGGCATTCTACCTCCGAGCTACACCCCCAGCCCTATTTTTTATTCTTTATTTTGAAACAGGGTTTCACTAAGTTGCGGAGGGCCTCACTAGATAGCTGAGGCTAACCCTGAACCTGGATCCTCTAGTCTCAGCCTCCCAAATGCTGGGATTACAAGCATGCGCCACCATGCCTGGCTAGCTCCACACTTCTATTTGCTTAATGTTTTCTGACCTTTCCTGTTTGACTAGGTCTTTGGACAGTCGCCAGCCCTAGAGGGTAGCAGACACCCTCTGGGACCAGATGGGACAGCAGTTTGATCTCCTTCTCTTTCACCCCACTTCCTCACCAGATCACCATAGCCTTGGTGAGGGTAAGGACAAGTTGTGCCTCCCAGGCTGGGGAAGGCCCCAGGGCAGCCCTGGGCTCCTTGGCCCTAGTTTTCAAAATGCGTATCTGAACTGTGTGCATACTTGTAATCCCAGTACTTGAGAGACTGAGTCATGAGGCTCACAGGTTCAAGGATAGCCTCAGCAATTTAGCGAGACCATGTTCCAAAATATAAAATAAAAATAGGCTGAAGATATAGTTCAGGGGTAGAATGCCCCTGGGTTTATTCTCCATTACAAGAAAAAGAGGAGGAGGCGGAGGAGGAGGAGAGGAAGGAGGAGGGAGAGGGGATCTATTTAAGTTACTCTGCTGCTTAAAATCTCTCAATAAAGGAGAACTTCCTGAATTTGATAAAAGATGATCTACAAAAAATCAAAAGCTAGCATCAGACCAATTACAACACAACAAATGTACCACTCTGGTGCAGGGATGTTGATAATGAGTGAAGCTTGGTGCAAGGAATATTACAGGAAATCGCTGAATTTTCCACACGGTTTTACTATGAACCTAAAATTTTCCTTAAAACAAACAAACAACTGTCCTTAAATAAACCCCAAAGATCAGGAACAAGGCAAAGACATTTCCTCTCATCACTGCTCTTCCACATTGTACTGGAAGTTTGAGCTAATTTTGGGACTCAGCCTTAGCCCTGGCTAAGAAAAGAAAAAGAGATTTTTTTAAAAAAAGTATACAGACTGGAAAGGAAGAAATAAAACTGTGTTCACAATGTTGTAATCACCTATGTGGAAAATCTGAAAAAACTTATTTTTATAAAACTTCCTGGAAGCCAGGCACAGTGTTATCTGCCTGTAATCCCAGTACATGGAGGTTAAAATAGGAGGATCACAGGTTTGAGGACAGCCTCAACAACTTAGTGAAGCCCTCAGCAGCTTAATGAGACCCTGTTTCAAAATAAAATAGGGATAGAATGTAGCTCAGAGGTAGAATGCCCCTGGGTTCAATCGCCAGTACAAAACAAAAACAAAAAACTTCCTGGACCTAAGTAATTATAACAGTGTTGCAGGATGCAAATACAGAGCATCAATCACTTTCCTATATGCTGATAATAAACAAGTAGAAACAAATTTAAAACACAATACCATTTACATTAGCACCCCAACAAATAAAATACTTAGGTATAAATCTAACAAAATATACACAAGATTATATGAGAAAAATTATAAACCATGATGAAATTAAAAACTAAAATGAAAGGATATTTCTTATTCATGGATAAGAAGACTTAATAATGTCAAGATATCAGTTCTCAAAATTCTAGCAACTTATCTTGTAGACATCAACAAATGCATTTTAAAGTTTATATGGAGAAACCAAAGACCCAGAATAGCCAACATAATACTGGAGAACAAAGTTGGAGAACTAGCACTCCCTGACTTCAAGACTTACTGTAAACCTATAGTAATCAAGATAGTGTGGTATTAGTGAAGGAGCAGACAAATAGATTAATGGAAAAAAGAGCTCAGAGATAGGCCCACATGATCATTGCCTAAGGGGCAAAGGCAATACAATAGAGAAAGGATCTTTATAATAAACGGTGCCAGAACAACTAGATAGCTACTTGCAAAAACATGAGTTTAGACACAGACCTTCTTTACACTCATCACAATAATTAACTCAAAGTAGACCATATACCTAACTGTAAAATGCATGCTATAAAATCCCTAGAAGAAGGCTGGGCATGGTGGCACATGCTTGTAATCCCCGTACTTGAGAGGCTGAGATGGGAAGATCCCAGTTTGCAGCCAGCCTCAGCTACTTAGCGAGGCCCTCCACAATTGAGACCCTGTTTCAAAACAAAGAATTAAAAAAAGAGCTGGGAGTATAGCTCAGAGGTAGAATTCCCCTGGGTTCAATCCCCAGTACAGAAAAAAAAAAAATCCCTAGAAGAAAACAAAGGAACATCTAGATGACTTTGGGTTTGATGATAATGTTTTATTGTTATACCAAAGACACGATCCATGAAAGAAATAGTTGATAAGCTGGATTTCATTAAAACTAAAAATTTCTTCTCTGTGAAAGACACTGATAAGAGAATAAAAGGACAAGGTGCTGTCTGGAAAATATTTGCAAAAGACATATCAGATAAAGGACTATTATCCAAAATATACACAGAGATCTGTGTGTGTGGTACTAGGAATTGAACTCAGGACCTGAAACATTCAAGGAAAGCCCTCCTCCACTGCACTATACAACCCCCCCCCCCCAGTCCTACCAACAGAGCTTAGAATTCAACAATAAGCACACAAACCATCCAAATACAAAATGGGCTACAAAGCCTTAACTGACATCTCACTAAAAAGGATATATTAATGATAATGAAAGACCCAAGCGGTCCCCAGAGGCTCCTCCGTCCCAGTACTTACGACGACCCCATCACATGCAGGAGACGCTTCTTGATGCAAACGCAGGAGGGTTTTTATTCAGACCAGCGCTGGGACCCAACTCAGAGGAGTTGAGTCCCGAGCAAGGAATTCAGGCATTTTTTATAGTCTAAAGATGCATAGTCACACAAGCGCAGGCACATTCAAGGGCGGGAAGTATGCACGTACATGATTGGATTATTTAAACTTTTTTTTTTTTTTTTTTTTTTTTTTTTTTTGCGGGACTGGGGATTGAACTCAGGGGCATTCTACCTCCGAGCTATACCCCCAGCCCTATTTTTTTTTTTTTTATTTTGAAACCGAGTCTCACTAAGTTGCGGAGTGCCTCACTAGGTAGCTGAGGCTGGCCGCGAAC
>PVLC010049602.1:0-10353 GCA_004027655.1 Graphiurus murinus | reverse complement strand
GAGGAAGAAAGAACTGAAAGTTGCTACTTGATGAGAGTTGCCAGACAGGCATTCCTCGTGCTGTGTCTGGAATCGAATGTGAGCCACAGATAGTTATAGACTCGTATGTTTACAAATTGATTTTTACCCTTTGGAATCCTCTTTCTCTCTGGTCCTGGCCTGATCTCAATTATTCATGCTGCATCAAGCCTTCGTTTCCTCTGTCTTTTGATTCAGTCCAGAGGTTCCAATCGGCACCAAGCTGTTGGGTATGGTAGATCTCATTCCTAACCTGGGTTCTTATTCCTTGGAGTGTTATATTGCAGGGTTCTGCCGGCCAGTTCTGGTGTGGGGTGTGTGTGTGTGTGTGTGTGTGTGTGTGTGTGTGATATGTGCTGCTTATGCTAAATTAAAAATCAGTGTAAAAACCGGCTTCAGGGATTTTAATGCCCTGTGAAAGGGTCTACCTCTATGTTAGGCTTGGGGTTCGGATGGTCTCCCCAAAGGCTCATGTGTTGAGGGCATGTCCTCGGTGTGGCTGGGGTAGGTGGGTCACTGGGGCTCAAGGTTCTGGAACCCGGGTCATCTATGATGGAGGCACAGGGAGAGCGTGGTGAGAGCCCAGTTCCTGGTTCACAGATGGCGCCTTCTCACTGTGTCACACTGGCGGAAAATGAACAAGCTCCCTCGGGCCTCCTTTATGGAGGTACTCAGTCTATTTGTGAGGATTCCACCCTCGTGACCTGATCACCGGCAATGACCCGGCTTCCTAGGCCCTACCTTAGGAGATGAGGGTTACAATTTTCCCATGAACCTGGGGGAAAGGAGCATAAACATTCAGACCATAGCACTGTGGGACGTGGTCAAGAATAGCCAAAGTCTCAAATAGAATAAATCATCTGTTCACTATTTCTTTCTCCCTACTTTCTTGCTTCCTGGCAGTCCCTCTCTCTCTCTCTTCTTCCTCTCCCTTCCTTCTTCTCCTTGTTTTCCTTTCTTTTATGAGTCTCACTGATTTGTAAAATATTTTTGATCACTCGTTTATAGATATATCTGGAACATTTTATTGATTGCCTATTATGTGCCAGGCAGTGCATTAGGCATTGTGTGTGTTCAATGATTTAAAAACAAAACAAGCCGGGCGTGGTGGTGCACGCTTGTAATCCCAGCATTCGGGAGGCTGAGACCAGAGGATCCGGGTTCGCGGCCAGCCTCGGCTACCTAGTGAGGCACTCTGCAACTTAGTAAGACTGGGTTTCAAAATAAAGAATAAAAAAAAATAGGACTGGGGGTGTAGCTCGGAGGTAGAACGCCCCTGAGTTCAATCCCCAGTACCGCAAAAAAAAAAAAAAAAAAAAAAAAAAAAAAAAGATGACTTGAGACATCAAGAATGAGAGGTAAGAATGTTCTAGAAAGAGGGATGAGCTCATATGCAAGCAGAATCTGGGTCAGAGAGTTGTCAGCATGCTTGAAGAACTGTGGGAGACGAAGGTGGGAGGCAGAGGTTGGTACAGGATGAGGCTGGAGAAATAGCCAGGATGGGTCAGCAGGGTTCTATGTAGATGGTTTGTTTTCTGGCCCTTTTCTCCAGCTACAGTAGATTTTTCTCTGGGCAAACAGGTTCCCCGTCTTTCTTCCAGTGGCTTAAGTCTTTTATTCCACAAAAGATACAGGGGAGAAGCTCAGGGCTGGAGATGTGCCTCTCTAGCCGCTGTTGCTGTTGCTGCCTACCTCCCATGAGCCATCAGCCCAGCTCCCTCAGTTCCTCTTCTTCATTAGCACCCAGTGAGGTCCATGGAGAAGAAAGTGGAACTTGATGGCACTTCCCTTGGCCATGACACCAGAGTTCCAGCCGCACGCCAGCTCACACTGCGTTACAAATGGGAGCTGAATTCCTCCCACTGGCCTGTTATGCAGCAGCATCTGCTTCAGGAAGCAAATGCCCACATCTGTTCTCCCTTCTCTTTTTCTGTCTTTCCTTATATTTCACATTATTTGATTGTGCTGAGACCCCTCCAACTCTCTAATAGGTTCAGGAATGTTGTGAACTTGTAGGTTATCTGCCTCTTTGTTGTCGTTGTTGCTGAATTAAGAATGGGAGCAATGGTCTTCCCAGCTTTCCACATGTTGAGTGACCCCCTCACAGTCTATTATTAAAGGGAGATAACTGGGACTTTAAAATCCAATCTAACAATCTCCAGCTTTTATTAATGGGTTTAAGGCATTTATATTTAATGCAATTTTTCATGTAATTGGATTATAGAAAATTGAAGAGGTTTGGTTACAAAGGAATCATATTTTTTGTGGTAATTTTTTAAATGTGCTTTTATTGGTGTATTATCATCTCACATCATAATGGAAATCATGTTGACATTGACATACATGCACACAGACTTGAAGTCTGAGGTCATAGGCTAATTATTTTATTTTGACACTGCTTAGCTTTGAGGCATACATGGTCACTGAGTATTCTGCACTCTATTTATTTGTTCTTTAAAGGGTGATTATGATGTTTGAGATAAGGAATTAATTGGAGATTATAAAAATGAACAGTTAACATTTCTTACACTCCTTTTCATTACCCCTTGTTCTAATTTGTGTATGTTGCTCTTGTCAGACTAGGTTCTTATTAAAAGCAGGGCTTGCATTTTTATTTATTTCTGTAGTCTGTCTTGCAGGCCTCCTGGCACACAATATATGCTAAATATTTGTTTGCAGAATTGAATCACATTCTACAAACAGCAATGGAGCCGCCTCTACCTGTCTGAATACAGAGTAAGCCCAAGTTAAATGTTGCTCAGCTTCCAAACACTTAGCTGACCTTTTGAGACTCTTTCTTCAGGGCCCAGAGAGTGGCTGCCATTGATGCTGCCTGTACACCCCAAACCCAAGACGGCCATGGCTCGGCAACGGGCATCATGGGTGGTGAAAATTCTTTCTGCAGCACATGTAGAATTTGGCTGTCAGGCCACCATCAGCTGCACAGAGAGCTAATGTGTTGCCAGGTTTCGTGACTTTATGTGACTGGTCCCCAAGCTGTAATAATTGCTGCATTTGTGTGCGACTTCTTGGCATTCCTGTGACATTACCACCACAGTGCCCCAGATGTAACATGGTGGGAGAATTAAGTGGCATTTTGCAAACTCTGAAAGAAGCTCTGGTCTTTGCATCCACTTTCATGACACGCTCCTTCCCTTCGGCTGGGGTAGAACTCAGAGGTTCCTCTGTGAAACTTCTGTGGGGTTTTCTGTGGTTTCATGGAGCATGCTCAGGTTTGGAGCAGTTCTCACTTTTTTTCTGCTTCTGGGTAGAGAGGGCTATCTGGGAGTCTCAGTAAAGCTTTCTGTGAGCCAGGCGTGGTGGCGCACACTTGTAATCCCAGTCCTTGGGAGGCTGAGACCGGAGGATCCGGGTTTGCATCCATCCTCAGCTACTTAGTGAGACCCTCCACAACTTAGTGAGACCCTGGTTCAAAATAAAGAATAAAAAATAGGTCTGGGGGTGTAGCTAGGAGGTAGAATACCCCTGGGTTCAATCCCCAGTACCTCAAAAAAAAAAAAAAAAAAGAAAGAAAGAAAGAAAATCTTTCTGCATAAGAGCTCTAGTCCTGCATTAGGAAAATGACCTCCTCTTCTCCCCCAGCCCATATTCAGCTTAAATACCAAATTACCAGCCATTCCAGACTCTTGCCAACCTTGTCCACCTGCCTGTCTGTTCTCATTCTCCGTGCACACAGCCAAGCACCAACTAACTCTAACCCAAACTGTTTCTTCTTGTTACATGTTTTTTTAGTGTTCTTCTCACAGATACAACCTCCGCAGAGCAAGGACCCCATCTTAACATTCTTTCCTTGTCTTACAGAAAGTGACTTCTTGGTAAATGTTTGAGAATTCTGCACTTATTTCCACTCGAATATCCTACAAAGTGTTGCACTTGAGATGGTGCCATGGGGAGAGAAAGAGAGAGAGAGAGAGAGAGAGAGAGAGAGAGAGAGAGAGAGAGAGAGAGAGAGCGAGCTGAGATCCAATGACTCCACAGGCAAGGTTTCAGGCCCTATATTAAATTCCTCATTTGTAAAACACTGTCTCAGAAATTGTCCAAAGATCAACAGATGAATGAATTACAAAACTATGGGGTATGTACACAATGGAATTTTACTCAGCCATAAAGAACAAAATCATGTTATTTGAAGGGAAATGGATGGAACTGGAAAACATTATGTTAAGTGAGATTAGTCAGTCACAAAAAGTAAAAAATCGTATGCTCTCCCTAATATGTGGAAGCTAGGGAGAAAATGGGACATAAGAGGGACTCCAGATGAAGAAGGAGAAACCTTAGGTGAACAAAGAATTTGACTTAACAGAAGGTGATGGGGGGAGGGGGGACACCCTAATGAGCATGATGTACTTTCATGAACACATCAAAGTCAATCACTAAACTGAACTTGAGAAGGAGGGAGGAGGAGGGAGGAGGGTGGGAATTGGGGAAGGGTTAAATGAGAAATGTGTGCATGTATGCCTTTACCTTTACCAGCTTGTACCTAACAAAGATGTATGATTACAATGCACCAATTAAAAATAAATAAATTAATTTAAAAAAAAGAAATTGTCCAAAGATGGATAGGTTTATTTGGGAACAGCAGAGCATTGCAATGGGAACAGACTTGCAATACTAAACTACACAGATGCAAAGATATTTAAGCAAGGCAACTTTTAAAGGCAAAAAGAGTAGGGGTAGGTGAGATATTGTGAAACAATGATCCTTGGACACAAGTATTAATAACAAGTGTATTAGAGGATAAGTACCAATGGTGGTGCCAGTCCTAGGTTGAAGAGTTTCTGGGCAGATGTCCTTACAGAATTACTCTTTGTGTAAGTTTGAAGTTGGGTTTGTGAAAACTTGTGGATCTGGCAGTCCTGTGAATAAAGTTTTTATCAGGTACTTTCATAACCTCCAGGTTTTATTTACTGCTATGTTTTTATGTGAGAGCTTGGCCAAACTGACTCCATTTTGACTTTGATAACTTTGACAAGTTGAATGTGAATGTGCTGGTAGAAGTGGTTTATACCCCAGTGAAAAGATTTTTGACCTACCAGTAAGGACAGACTTGTATCGAGACACAAGAGTCTGTGTTGGGAAGGGCACCATGAGCCTAATACTTTGCATTGATTTACTGCTTTACCCTATTCTTAGCTACCTGATGCGAGACATTTTCAGGGACTGATTGATAGTTAGCCAGCACTGAGCTCTTTGGAGATCTGGATTTATTTCTTAGGGGAGGGTGGACCTTTGCTTTTATTTTGTTATTTTCAAGAGAGTTAGGATAGACCCTCACCTACTCCATGCATGATGGAGAGTAGGAGAGGAAGTGTGGATTTAAGAGAATGGGCTGAGGAAGAGCAAGTAAGACCTACTGGCCACAGAGGATTTAAGTCCTCAGAAGGCAGGGCTGTGTCTTGTTATCATTCTAACTTTTTCCTTTTGGCATAGCTATTAGACCTATGAGCAATGGCTGGGTAGAAAGAGGAAGAGGTCTCCTTTTCCATAAAGGACTCGATGTTGCACGGAAGTGTGGTTTTACAGACTAGAACTCTACTGTTCTGTGTCACCACCACATGCCGTGATTTCTTTGATACTAGAGGTAGCTTAGCAAAGCACATTTTATCCCCAACTTCGCTCCTTATTTAAAGATGCTGGCCAGGCTCAGCACAGCCTGGGCCAGGGAGAACAGCTGGCCTATCGCTCATCATTTGTCATGACTGTGGACTCCAGGGACCAGGACATTTACACTCAGAATCACAAAGAGAATTAGCACAGCAGAGTCTTTGTTCCTAACCACCAAAGCCATTCATCCTGTCCCCAGCCAGACTTCAAGGTCTCCAGTAGTTCCACCAACCTCCTGAAGGCCCAACACTTTGTTCTTAGATTCCTACTCAACAGTGTCTTACATTTACAGCTTCTAGATAGCTTGTGGATTGTATAGACATGCATAACATACATGGTCCTGCCTTCCCCAGATAGGGCAATATTTGGTATAAGGCTTTCATTTTCCTGTTTCATTTTAGATGTGTTTTTCTGATAAAATGAGAGTGTGGTGTCAATTTAATTTAAAAGGCATTTGACTAGTCCTTCTGTTGTACCATGATGGAGATGTGTCACTTGTGATTATCAGCTATACAGGAATTCCTCTTCTTCTATGCTGAGCTAGGTTCAGGAGGACAGAGTAAGATCTTCCTTAAGATTCGCCCTCACCCAGTGTTTTTCATGCTTGGTCATTAGTTGAATTTCCTGGAGTGTCCTTTGAGTCAGGTGCTCTGACAGTTTCTCACTGAAACTCTGAACTACACTTTTATGAAGTAGGATGTTATCATGCCCACCTCACAGATGAAGAAATGGAAACTCAAGCTCAAAAAGATTGTAGGATATCCTCAAAGCACCCTTCACAGAGGAGAACGGGACTTCCCAAGGACACAGAAATAAATGATGGGGTCAGGGCTTGGACAGGGGCCCATGAGACTCCACAGTCATCGCCTGTAGTCCAGAAAGCTTTCTAAGTGCTTTGCAAATGAGCATATAGATTATCTATGTCATGGGGTAAATGGCTTAGTGACACGTTTGTAGAGACATATTTGTAGGTATATAGACCTTGAACACAGACAATATAGGATGATATAAAACTAAGCACTACTTCGGATCAAGGATGATAAATTTTTGCTCCAGGAAGGTTTGTGATCCAACCCAATACCATTATCTTCCTATAATCCTTGAGGAAAATAAGAATTATTGAATTATCAAATCTTGTTCTACACCAAAAAACAGCTACAAGAAGTCCAAACCAGCACATAATTCTAGGTTACCTTCATGCCAATTCATTAGTCATTTTCATACATCCTTCTGCCTTGATGGCTTCTCAGAATCAAACTTGATTAGTGTTTGCGTGTGTCATGAAACATTGTAGATTTTGGCCCAAAAGTGCCTGTTAAGTGCACTTCAATCCAGGGGGATGAAGCAAGCTCATTCACGGAAACAGAGCAAGTTGCTCCTCACCCTAAATTATGCGGCAATATCTGGATGAGTCTACAAAACTCAATGTCTTACCAAAAATTTGTGATGTCATTCGGAACTGATATTTACAACCGAAGAGATGTTATTAGTGGGGTAATTTGGTTAAATGAATATTACGCCGAATTATCTCAAATTTCTAAGATAACACTTGTAACGACTTCTTATGGAAAGTCGCTTCCAAAATTATACCCTTATAAAGTGCACACATTAATAACATACCACAAGGACACATAAATTATATAAGAGTTATATCCTTTGCAGTTGCGTACATTGAATAATGTGATGTTTTTGCAAGAGTAAAAGGTGTACTATGTTATTAAGACATACTGGCATTTTAAAATGCTACGTTAAAAACACCACAGACAACCAGGAGGTGCAGATATAATACAGAGAATGTTTTGAGGAAGATGAGTGGTCTCCACAGTTCTATCAGGGCGCCATATTATTTTGTGTACGTCCACACCATAACTTTGCTCATTCCAAGTCTACTGCATGGATGACTTTCCTTTGGTTCTCTTATTTCTTGGAGCCTCTGGATTCCTTGGATCCTTCATCTTTCTTGGTTTGGTTGGAGAGTTATACTATCACCGTCCCTTTTCTGACCTGTCAAGGAATTACTGCTCCTTCACTTGGCTTCCTCCTGACTCTGTACTGGTTTACATCTTGGTGTCTGTGTCTGCCAGTTTTTTAATCCAAACAGTTATTGATAGATATTTCAGTTACTTGTATTTTTTAATCTTCTATTACAGCATTGTAGTGGATAGTCTTAAACATATATCTTTATAAAAACTTTTCAAAATAATAAAATAAGCTGGGTTTGGTGGCACATGCATGTAATCCTAGTACTTGGGAGGCTGAGACAGAAGGATTGCAGGTTCAAAGGCGGGCCTCAGCAACTTAGCTAGGTCCTGTTTAAAAATAAAAAATAAACTAGGGCTGAGGGTATAACTCAGAGGCAGAATTAGTTTATATTAATTTTAAAGAAAAGGACAATAAAATAAAATATCTTTAAAATAAATGGAAATAAAAATCACTGGGTCATGTGATACATGCATGTTTAAAATGTTGGCACAATATTATCAGATTCCTAGATTTGTACTAGCAGTTTTAGTTTATGAATGTATTCATGTTTTCAGGCCTTCTGTGAACATTGTTAATACTTCATCTTGTTTACTCAATAAAAATATTACTTGAATTGGATTTCTTCAATTAGAAGAAGGATTGAAGGTCTTTTTTACATATTTGTCTATTTAAGCTTTTATATGAATTGTCTGTGATTTTGAAAATGTTCATCTTATTGTTTTAAAGCATTCATAGTATGTTAAGGATATCATGCCTTTTTTTTTTTTTATGATACTAGGGATTGAACTCAGGGGCGTTCTACCTCCGAGCTATACCCCCAGCCCTATTTTTTGTTCTTTTATTTTGAAACCGAGTCTCACTAAGTTGTGGAGTGCCTCACTAAGTAGCTGAGGCTGGCCTCGAACCCGGATCCTCCGGTCTCAGCCTCCCAAATGCTGGGATTACAAGCGTGCGCCATCACGCCCGGCAGGATATCATGTCTTTATTATAAATTCTTTTTACCAATAGTCCTTTGTCTTTAAGCTTTGCTATTTGTGATTTCTGACAAATAGATTAATAATACACAGACCAAAAGTTAAATCATGCTTTAAAATATGTTCTAGTTATGACAACATAGTCAAAATGGCTTTTCTTTTGACAAAATTATAAACATCTTCACCAAGACTTTAAGCAGTGATTTTAATGACATTTTTCACACCATTATTTTGATCCATATGGGATTTATTTTTGTATGAAAAATGAGGAAAAGCTATGGCTTTATTATTTTTTCACAGATGATTTCTTACAATTTCTAATAATCATTTTCTAGTGCCCAAAAGGTATCAGAAGCAAAATAAAAAATAAAATAGTGCTGAGAGTATAACTCAGAGGCAGATTTAGTTTAATTTTAAAGAAAAGGACAATACAATAAAATCTCTTTAAAATAAATGCAAATAAAAATCACTGGGTCATGTGACACATGCATGTTTAAAATGTTGGTCCAATATTATCAGATTCCTAGATTTGTACCAGCAGTCTTAGTTTATGAATATATAAATGTTGCTCATAGGCCTCCTGGTCTGGAAGGCTGTGAGATGGGCCACTTTCCCTGCATCTGGGGTTTGCCTCGTCATGGAACTCAGGAGACTAGGGTGGTCCTTGGAATATGCCTTAGTTCTGTGATGAGCAGAAGATGCATCTCAGAGTGGGAACCCGTGATAAAGTAGAAGGTGCTGTGGCAGGTATGCACCACCACACTGTGCTTAGACAAACTATAAATCTGATCTAAACAGCTTCAGCCTTTGTCGCCTTCCCTGACAACTGGTTGCCCACAAGAGAATCTGCCAAAGCCTCAGAGTAGAATCCCAGTTCTCTTGCAAAGTAGCCACAGCTGACTTTTCTGGCCTCCTCTCCAGTTTTCCTAGTGTTCCGATCAACATTCTTGCAGCTATAATCGAAAAGATTGACTGTGTAACTTAGAGGAAAGAAGATTTGCTTTCTTATGGTTTGGGGTTCAGTCCAGGTGAGCCTGGGGACCTCAGATATCAGGGCATGGTGGAAGGAGATAGAGAGAGGGAGGGCACATGGGCTGTGCTCCTCACATCACGGAGACCAGAAACAAAAGAGAGAGAGAGAGAGAGAGAGAGAGAGAGAGAGAGAGAGAGAGAGAGAGAGAAGAGAGAGAGAGAGCCATATATATAATCCCCAAGGTCGTATCCCAGAGATCCACCCCCAAGACTCAATTATATCAACTCCAAACACCAATTTATGAACTCATCAAGGGGCTGTTCTGTATCTAAGCAGAATACCTGGGTCTTCCTCTATCGTCCAGCTACACTCTAGCCCTGGACCCCACTGTCTGCCTTTTTTGTGCTTCTGGCCATGTGGTTCTCCTACCTTGACTGTTCCTCTTTTAGCCTCCCAGTTGGGAAAATTCTGTTTTACCTTTAGGGCTAAACAAACATCTTTCTCTTGCTCATATCCTTTAATTCCTCCACCCCCTATGCCACCTGCCCATCAGAGCTGACTGCTCTTTCCTTCTCCCTCGCAGGATCTACGTGCTTCATTAAGTGCACACCATGGCCGGTCATGGTGACCTGATTGTGACCATCTGGTCCATTGGATTGACGGCCCAGAAGGCTGAGGATGTGCCCCATTTATCCCTGTGTGGTGTGGACTTGGTGATGGTTTCTGAAGTTTTCTTTGAAGATAAAAATAACAACGTGCAGCTTGCAAGCTGCATGGGAC
>PVLC010049601.1:0-10542 GCA_004027655.1 Graphiurus murinus | reverse complement strand
ACGCTTGTAATCCCAGCATTCGGGAGGCTGAGACCGGAGGATCCGGGTTCGCGGCCAGCCTCAGCTACTTAGTGAGGCACTCCGCAACTTAGTGAGACTCGGTTTCAAAATAAAGAATAAAAAACAGGGCTGGGGTATAGCTCGGAGGTAGGATGCCCCTGAGTTCCACCCGCAGTACCAAAAAAAAAAATTATTTCATTTAAGTGCTTAGATATACATATTTTCTCTCTTTGATATAAATATTAGAAATGTGGTACTTTCTTGTAATCTTATATTTTAATATCATGCAAAAAGTATATCTCTTCTCATCTTTTCCCCACTTTGAGGGTTGAGTGGTCAGGGGATATCAACCACTTCCAAAACCTAGTCTCTGAATCCATGTTTAAGGTGAAAGCCCTGCTTGTTTATCTGCCTTTATGAAGTGATTGATCTGTTATAAATCAATGTGTTGCCCTATATGCAGCTGACCAAATATAATATCCTTACATGGCTTACATGTCAGGTTCACACACCCTTTCCCTTATTTCTTTTTATACTATGAAACAAACATGATGGTAAATAGGAACTTCTTACTTTTATCTGTAGCGACTTAATTCAGACTTCATGGAGAGGTTCAGGACCAAGGACAGCACCCCAAACAACTGCTATTAATATACCTACAAGTCGGGAAACATGATGCACATTCTCAAGAAGTAGGCAAAATTGTTTCAGAGACCATAGTGGTCCATAAAAGCACAATGAATTAATAATCAATTGGCCTATCATTATTGTTCTACCAAACAAAAGGGAGCATAAGGGAACAGATCATAGTCCAGTTACTGGGGTTTAAGGCAAGTAATTTCTCTTCCCTGGGCAGAAATTCCCAGTTATAAGATAAGGGAATTATATTATGAGAGCAATATTCTGGTTGTGATATTCCCAACCAAATAAAATTTTGAAAAGCAAATTTAGATGATCAAGATAATCTCTGCAATCTTTTATTTATTTATTTTGCCACATAAGTATACTAAGAGGAACTGTTATCTATCACTATTATTTTGTGTTTTAAAAGAGCTCTTTTGACAAAAATAAAAATATAACAACATAATAAAGCTTAGCTCTTTAAAGTGGGGCACTGCATCATTTTGTGTATTCACAAAACCTGTATTGAAAGCTTGCTGTGTGCTACGCTGTGCCTGCTGATAGAAATGTGGTAATGAGAATGCAGACGAATACTAATAAAGATCCTATGGACAAGATTACGGGTGGCAACTTTGGCAATTGAGGCATCTCACAGATACATTTATTCTTCTCACCATGGATTGGTGAAAATATTATGCACCAACACACAAACTTGGACCAGAATTTGGAGACCACTACTCCACAGGTTGCTAGTTTCCAGATTCTAGGGCCATAAGCTCACAAATCTCTATCATAAATTATGATAAGTGTAAACAGGAAAGTGTCAATGTTAGATATGAGAATCTAAAAGAAGATGGGAGGCACTTTATTTTGATTGGAGTTTGGTGAGAAACGAGGAGGATATGAAGTCATCATCGTCATCACCTTTGCTTGTATTCATTATTGTATACTCATTGGCCAAAACAGTCAAGATATTATTGGTTGTCAACATCATAATTTATTTATTTCACTCTCTAATAACTTAAAATAGGGGATGGCATCTGGCATCTTAACTTTCACAAGATCTTGGTGGAAAGGGGTGATCTACTGTTTCCAGGAGGGTAATAGCAAAACCTCCTTTAATTTTAATTTTCAAAGTCACTTTGCCTTGGAAGATGTGATTATAAAGTCACTAGGGCTAAGGTGTCCAGGTTTGCTCCAAGGATGAACAAGCACATTAATAAGTGTTCTGGCTGCAATCATTGACTAAAGTTATCATATTTGTGGCCATGTGATAAGAGCTTTGACACGTTCATTTCTGGGTTCTTTGATAATTATTTATAGTGAAGACAAATGAGTGAGCAGCCTTCCATGGCTTCCAGAGTATCAGTCACTTAGCAATGAGATAGGAAAGATGAAGTTACTGACCTTTGCCATAATGTTTCTGAAAAATCAGATCTAATGTTTAGAATGAATGGTATGGGGAGAGATAAAAATGAAAATGACTACAGAATGCACTCAGGCTCTCTTGGCTGACAGGGACAGGGGGTAATGTGTGGACTTGTCGGATAAGGAAGTATAGATGGGGAACAAATCCTGTCAGCATTGAGTCATGAGAGATGACTAAGATATCCAGTTGTCATGGAAAAGAACAAAGAGAGCAAGGGAGAGAGAGCAAAAACGATGCTTAAATAAAAGAGTCACGCTAAGAAAGCCATTGACAGTGACAAAGAGAACATGGAGACCTTCATTTCAGGCCTGGTTGTGTTGTTAATCCACTGCATAACACTGGGAAAATCACCTGCCTCCATTTTGCTTTGGCTATCTTTTTGCTGTAGCTGCTGGGTGTATTATGCAATCCTGTTCCATAGGACACACTTATCTGCACCATAGACAAGAGAGCTGAGTTTCTACAGTGAAGACACTGATGTCAAACAGAACAGTGCTCAAATCTGGATTCTAACACTCGCCAACCAACCACATAGGACAGCCATATTATTTAACCTCTCTGTCTAACTCTGAAATGCAAATAGCCATGACTAAATATATATATGGTTCTTATGAGGACTAAATAAAATATGCACATGATGCTCTTAGCTCAATACCAGGCCCATCACATTATTATTGTTACTCATGGTCAGTGCAGACTGGACTTTTTAGGTTGTATCTCCAGCATGTAGCAGCTAAAGGAAAGAATAAGTCTCCTCAGGTCCCTTTGCTTATCATTTGACTACACACCCGAAAAACAAATACAAGAGCCTGATTGAGAGCTTGAACTTGTAGTGTTATCATCAGCTGGGAAAACTAGCAGCTACCACGTTTTCCCTTGTACTTGTCATTCCTTATGCACCACCAATGAAAACAAATATATAATAAAAGCATCAACAAACTAGAAGAAAAACATTGAGTCTGCCACCAAATTTCTGCTCGCTTGTGCTCCCCAGCTCCAGTAAGGTAGGTGGTTGAGGCAGGCAAGATGTTAAATGCCACAGGGCTGGGGAAGACAGACAAAGGCAACTATTCCTCTGAAGGGGAAATCCTTTCTGGCAGAAATATGAGTCAGTCTCAGTGCTTCTCCTTTGGAAAGACAGGCCTGTTTTCACCATACTGAATATTTCATAACATTGTCTCAAAGTAAAAGAGATTTAAAAAATAAATTTAGAGACGATTATGTATTGGTCACAATTCAGGTATAGTGGTAGGGGTATGCAGGGAGGGGGGATTTATAGTATAAATGTGACATCTTCCCTTGCTCTCCCTCTGTTATAGTTTGATGTAAAATGTCCCCTAAAAAGCTCATTTATTACTATTCAGGGTTGATGTAGTGGATTCATGAGGTTTGTAATCCCAGCAGGGGTTAAATTCATTGCAATGGACTTACCTGGGTGGTACCTGGTCGGAGCTCCTTGTGCTCCCCTGGAGGTATAGTCTTGGAGATCATATATATGGTTCCTCCTCCTCTGACTCACTCTATTGCTTCCAGCCTCCATGATGTGAGCACAATCCATGAGCTCTCCCTCTCTCTCTGCTTCCTGCCACCATGCCCTGAGACCCTTGAACCCTGGCCTCATGTGGACTGGACCTGAAAGTATTAGAAAATAAATATTTTTCCTCTAAATTATGTGGCCAATCTTTAGATTATAGCTGTAAGAATACTGCCAGATACACCCTCCCTTTACCACCCTCTAGTTATATTCACACACACAGGATTAGGGAATTGAAATCAATAGAAGTACTGTAGTTCTCAAAGTGTGCTCTTTAGCCAGCAGTATCAGCATGTCATGGGAGCCTGTTAGAAACATGAATTCTCAGGCCTCACTGTTGATCTCTTAACTCAGGATCTCTGGGGGTTGTGTTCAACAGTCACTGCCTGAAGAAGCCATCCAGTGGACTATCAGTCACAATTTCTCTACCAGGAATTTGAGTGTATCTTGAGAGGCAGGAAATTCCCACCCGACAACTTGAGTCTCTATAACAGACGTAACATGTGACTTGTGTCTCCATATCTCAACTATAAAACCCTTTCCACTTTTGAAGTGCAACCTGAATTACACCTGTTGCACACTTGCTGTGGCCATTAAGGAAACATGCCTCTCTGAATCTTGCTACAGGAAGCAGGATTTAATTCATTAGTGTGTACCATATTGGGAACACATTTTCCAATCCACCCACACAGGTGAACTGAGGCCATGCCCTTCTCTTGATGCCAGAATGCCTGGGTTTGTAGAGAAACTATACTAAGAGCCATCCTGGGAGATAGGGATACCTCTGATAGTCTTGAGACGATTTGATGCCTTTGCTGAGCTGTCTGTATACAGCAATTTAAAACCACTCCATCTAACTTCACTCTTTTCATTGTATCGCAACCTCTGTGGCTTTCCTGATTCTCCTGATTCTCTACGTTCTTTTGCAGTGGTTTTTTTTTTTTTTTTTTTTTTTACCTAATAAACCTTGCACATTTTACCCCATTTGGTGCCTTGCCTCACTGAGGACCCAGGCTAACACACTAGTCTCAGCCAATTATCCATTTAAAGAAAGGCTTTGCAAAAGACACTCTCTGCCTTGGAAAATTGGGCTGATAACCCCATTTCATCATTGACAGCTATAAAGCATTAACCTCACATTAACACATTTATTAGAAGAAAATATAAGAGAAGTAGTGCACATTTTTAAGTTAGTACAACCACTATGGAAAACAGTATGGGAATTTCTTAAAAGACTAAAATTAGTACTACCACACGATCCAGCTATACTGCTCCTGGTCATGCATCCAAAAGAAATGAAACCAGCACACACAAGGGATACCTGTACGTTCATGTTTTCTGTAGCACTATCCACAATAGCCAAGATGTAGAGTCAGCCAGGTGCCCATCAACAGGTGAATGTTTACCAAAAACATAAGTATAAACAATGGAGTATTATTTAGCCATAAAGAAAAGTGAAATCCTATCATTTGCAACAAAATGGATGGACCTGGAAGACTTCATGCTAAACAACATAAGGTAAGCACAGAAAGGTAAATATGCATGCTTCCTCTCATATGTGGAAACCATGAAGAAAATAAAACGTAAACCTGAAAGTGAAATTAGCGATAACTAGGGACTGAAAAGGCTACTCAGAACTAGGGATGAGGAGGAGGAGGAAGGGTGGGCAAAGTATGGATGGGTATCATCGATGCACATTACACACATGTATGGAAATAACACAGTGAATTTCATTCGTATGTACAATTAAAATATGTTCATTAACATTAAAAGTATATTTAAAGTGATAAATATTTTAAAGGAATCAAGTCTCTGCTTCATTTGGAGTCTTCATTATAGCCATTCTTCCTGAAAATTCTGCTTCTGGTATCCACAGCCTTCAATGGGTTGCAATCTGCTCTTTCCTGCAATTTCCCACTTTTTATCTTCAACCTGAACCATGGAACCTGGTAGGAGATTCCCTGGATATTCACTGACCATCTGCCTGAACATACAAAATATCCTTTTCCCCCAAACTTCCTAAAACCTTGTTCTACTTAACAAGGTAAGACTAGTACTTGGGAGGCTGAGACAGGAAAATCACAGGTTCACCACCAGTCTCACCTTCTTAGTGAGGCCCTCCACAACTTAGCGAGACCCTGTTTCAAAATAAAGAATAAAAAATAGGGCCGGGGGTGTAGCTCGGAGGTAGAATGCCCCTGGGTTCAATTCCCAGTACTGCAAAAAATAAAAATAAAAAAATAAACCTCGACACAAAGGCTGATGCATAGTAAATGTTGGACACCTAAAAACTGTGACTCTTCTTATCATTACTACTTGTAGAGAGCAAGGAGTAATAAAATCCTCTGAACAACACTTAGTCTTGAGGTCAGGTCAGTTTCTTAGGTTCTTATCCTGCTTTGGTGGAATAGGTGATCCATCTGCTTCTAGCTGCTGATTCTTTCTGCTGACCCATTTGCTACAACCACAGCCCTAAGACAGGATGTTCTCTTACCTCATGGGGAAAACTGTACAGACAAAAAAAGAAAACAAACAAAGCATCAAAATGAAAGATGGGAAAGGTCGTTGAGAAATACCAACTCACATTGCCTGAGAGCAGAGATTTTGTCTCAGTCCACCTGGTTCCCTGTTGTGCTGAGCACCATACCTTGCCTACAGTATATGGAAGAGACAATGAGTGAAGAAGCAATTGGGTGGACACTGAGGGAAGGGGATGCTTCTTCCAGCCTTCATGCGTCCTTCTATGTAGAGAGAATTCCAATATGCTGTACACCCGCCCCCCCTCCCTACCTAGATGCTTTCTGCTCATTTACTGGTGGCACCAAAAGGAAGTGGGGTGATTTACCTGGCTAGCAATTTCAGGAAAGGGAAATTAAGCCTGTGCTTCATGCTGGCTCCCTTTTGTTCTCCTTGAACAGGCACTTCCCACAAGAAGCTGATATTTTCATAAGTGTAACTGTGGGGCTCTATCCTTAAGCCTGGATATATCCTCCGCTCTGTTCTTAGCATTTTGATTTCTATCTTGATGCTTTATTCTTTGTTTTAATTCTGTTAGTTTACAATGCAGGCAGGAAAGAGGAGTCTTATTTATTAGCTTCCTTTGAAGACTCCAAAGGTAAGTAAGATATGTCAAAGGTCTAAAAGTGGGTTTATCCCTTGACCCAGATATTATGAGTTTGGAAATTTATACAAAGGAAACAATCAATAATTCAGTCAAAAATTTAAATACTTCATGAGATAGAATGGAATACAATATCCCCCCCCTTTCAAATACTATTTGGTATTTGGTGTTGTTGGCAAATCCTTTTTTATTTATTTATTTATTTTTTGGTACTGGGGATTGAACCCAGAGGCAGTTTACCTTTGAGTTGTACCACTCCCAGCCTTATTTTATTTTTATTTGAAACCTAGTCCTACTAAGTTGCCAAAGCCCTCACTAAGTTGCTGAGACTGGCCACAAACCTGTGACCCTCTGTCTCAGCCTCCCAAGTACTGGAATTAGAGGTGTGCAGCACCACACCTGGTGACAAATTTTTATGGAATAATGAACAATGTTAAAATGAAAAAAGGCATGACTCAAATATTATAAACATAGATAACACACACATGCAAATTCAATTAAGTTAAAAAAAAAAACATCTTAAATGCAGTCCCTAATCTTATGGGAACAGATTAGCTTTGTTCCTCTTTTCCCATAGAGGAATCCTGGAGGGTTGACTACTGTGACCCATTAGACTGTCTCATTCTTCAAGGGATGGGAAGGTGGCTCTCCACTAGGTCAGAAGAGCCAGGAAGGGCTGAGTTGATCTGCTGGCTTGGTCTCCTACCTACTGCATTTGCTGTGCCCTTTCTTCCACCTCAGCTTCTACATCTGTAAAAAGAACTATTTGGAAGGGCGTCTAAGAACCCTTCTCACTCTGACAGGTAAGGATTGAGTGACCTCCTCATCAGACTTCACACTGAGTCATCCCAGCCAATGAAGCTGGCAGGCTGACAGATCCGTGAACCAGAGCCCTGTGAGGTTATCTAGTTAATAAGTCACTGAGCACCCAGCTAGATGACCTGATGGGGTGATTGCCTCTAAACACTTTCTAAACTACCAGGGTGATTTCAGGAAATCATGCATACTTGTATACTTTCAATTTCCTTTCTCTATTTCCTCATGTTTATTTTACAAGCCTCTTTTTGAAAATAGACAAAAGAAAATATGTTGGTCTTTTTTTTAATACATTGTCATTGAAA
This sequence comes from Graphiurus murinus, assembly GCA_004027655.1. Taxonomy (NCBI): domain Eukaryota; kingdom Metazoa; phylum Chordata; class Mammalia; order Rodentia; family Gliridae; genus Graphiurus; species Graphiurus murinus. The sequence goes on along the minus strand of PVLC010049601.1, from coordinate 2,716 downwards.
ACCCTCAATGACTTTGTCAAGCAAAAGGCCTCCTCAGATATGTTTCCCTGCAGATGCAGAGGCACTTAAAAAGCCATGAAAAAAAATTAAAAAGCACATAAAGAAAGAAAATTGGTATCATTTTGTATTTGTTTTTAAGTGGGAAAAATAATTATTCCTATTCAGTCGCTCACAGAAATGCCATCATTCTTAATTTTTTATTGTCTTCCCTTCTGACAGAACTCAGCAAAATGACTTAGTTCTATTTCTCTCACTCTCTCTGCCTGATAATTTCATGAAGCTCTAGTTGCTTCAGAAGGGTAATGACTCACCTCAGTTTGGTGCCTGCTGGATCCTTCCTCCCTGAGATGAAATATTATTCAATGTTAATCTTGGCCCATACCTTCCTGATAAAAGAGGGACTTTAATAAAATAGAAATGGCCACGACTCTACTTTTGCAGAAGTGAAGTCCCATATCTCATCCCATTTTAATTAAGCAATAAGTTAGATGTCAAGAGCAATTAGAGTCTTGAAGGTCAACACTTGCTTAATTAAAAATTTGGAAGGGGCTCTCCTTGTTCAACTATTTTGAAAATGCCCAGAGACCTTTAACATCAGCTGGAACTAAAGGAAATGAAGTCATGGCCAGATAGGCTAGCACTTTACAATGGAATTCAGCAACCCTCTCTCTCCTCCTGGGCTGCACTGGCCTCCTCAAAAGCCCATGGTTTGATGCACAAATTGAATGCAAGCCAGGAGGACCCAAGGCAGCAAACGGGCCATGTTTTGAAAGTGCTGCTAAATGGCAAAGAATTTCAGCATTTGTTAGGTTAAAGCAGCTGAGAGGCAAGTTACAAAACATTAGAACTTCAGTGGGTCTTTTCTCCAGTACAATCTCTTTTTTCCCAGGAATGGTGTTTGAAACACTTGCATTAGAATTTTTCTAGGAGCTTTACGCAATGCAGATTTAAGGGTCCGACCCCAAATCCATGACTCACATTCTCTGAGAAGAGGTCTCTGGGACCTTCTTTTTATTAAGTTCCCCAGGTGGTTCTTAAACACAGGAGAGTTTGGGAAACTAGATATATTTATGCATTATATATGTGCTTATATATTATATATAAATATATACATATTTTTCAATGATATATATTTATATATTATATATGTATGTATATAATATGTAAATATATACATACTTTTGCAGAAGTGAGGTCTCATATCTCACTTTTATGTTCTCCCATTGTCATGGCCAGATATAGAATGTCCCTGAAGAACTCATATACTAAGGCTCAGAGTTGATATAATTAAGTCATGATAGTTGTAATCTCGTTAATGCATGATTCCATTGTAATGAATTTGCTGGGTGATAATTTAGGCAGGTGGTGTGTGCCTAGAGAAGGCGGGCTACTGGCAGTGTGGCTTTAGGGACTGTGCCTTTGTTTTTTAGTCTCCTCTCTCTCTCTCTCTCTCTCTCTCTCTCTCTCTCTCTCTCTCTCTCTCTCTTTCTTCCTCCTTCCCTCCCTCCCCCCCCCTCTAGCTTCTAGCTTCCATGATGAGAGAGCAGAGCCTTGCTCCCTCCCTCTCTCTGCTTCCTCTGCTTCTTATTTCCATGCTCTGAGATCCACAGACCCAGCCTCACATGGACTGAACCCAAGAATCTCCCAAAACTGTGAGCAAATAAGTCTCCCTTCCCCTCAGTTGTGTGGTCAGTTGATAGCAATGAGGATGATGATGGAGACACCCATGCCCCTCACTTTATCAATGAGTGTCTAAGAGTCAGAAGAGAAAGCACTTGCTAGCCACTTTTGTGCCCATTTGGGCCGAGCAGGCTGTGTCCTGTGCTGTGCTACTTCAGAATGATTAGAATAGCACTTCTCAGGCTGTACTGATCTCTGAAGTATTCTGTTTTGTAAAGCAGTCGCTTGCTAGGAGGTATTCCATTTTTAGTACAGGGACTGAGGTAGAATGACTCTACACTTTTTATGTACAAGTAAAGGACCACCATTTGCACAACACAACCATAGGCACAGTGACAATAAATTAACCATGCTAATAAATAAGGACTATCTGCAAAATTATTGAATTAAATCAGTAGCACATGAATGCATGGGTGTATCACATTGGAAAAACAGGCCCATGAACCTATCAAACTCACCAGACCACCAAACGAAGCAACTCTGTCACCTGAGACCCATAAAAGGAGGAGCACCCCAAAACCAGTCAGGGTGATGCACTGAACTTGTCATCTGATTACTTTTCTCAAGACTTAGCCCAAGAGAATGACCATGGTGAGAAACTGTCTATTCTCTGTCCTTAGGCTTTATCTCCATGTGACCTCTCCTAACTGTGTTGGTAGTGCAAGTCCTACTCCAAGCTGACACCTTGAAAATGCCCCCCCACCCTTTCCTAGAAGTTCTGCATGTTCTGACAGCTCTGGACCCTGAACAAGGTCTTTGGCTGGTTCAATAAACTTCTCAGACCACCTGAAGTGATTCTAGTTCATATCTGCTTTCTGCCTTTCATCTCTCTTCAGCTTCCTGAGCCACTATAGTTTGCTTAACCCTTTCTTAGCCTTTTTGCAATCTATACATACATATGTGTATGTATAGATTAGCAGTGTTATAGATTTTAGAAATTAAGATCACAATAAAAGAACTTGTGATTGTATGATTGCATGGTCTACAACTTCCAGGAGATGCCTAAGCACTCAGCGAAGAGCCATGGATGGAAGTG
>PVLC010049600.1:0-10363 GCA_004027655.1 Graphiurus murinus | reverse complement strand
ATTGTGTACATATCCCATAGTTTTGTAATCCATTCATCTGTCGGTGGACATCTTGGCTGCTTCCATAGTTTGGCTATTGTGAATTGTGCAGCTATAAACATAGATACACATGTGTTGGTCTGATAGTTTGGTTTCCATTCTTTTGGGTAGATACCCAGAAGTGGTATTGTTGGATCATATGGTAGGTTCATTCCTATTCATCTGAGGATCCTCCATACTGTTTTCCAAAGTGGTTGCACTAGTTTGCAGTCCCACCAACAATGTATTAGAGTTCCCACTTCTCCACATCCTCACCAGCAGTTGTTGTTGTTCGTGTTTTTGATGATTGCCATTCTGATTGGGGTTAGATGAAATCTCAAGGTGGTTTTGATTTGCATCTCTCTGATTGCTAATGATGTGGAACATTTCCTCATACATTTATTGGCCATTTGTATTTCTTCTTTTGTGAAGTGTCTATGTAGATCCTTTGCCCATTTTTTAATTGGGTTATTTGTTTTCTTGGTTGTGATTTTCTTGAGTTCTTTGTATATCCTAGATATTAGACCTCTATCTGTAGAGTAACTGGCAAAAATCTTCTCCCACTCTATAGGTTCTCTGTTGAGGTTCTTGATAGTTTCCTTTGCAGCACAGAAGCTCCTCAGTTTAATGCAATCCCATGTATTGATCTTCCTTTGAGTTGCTTGTGCTTTGGAGGTCTTGTTGAGAAAGTTTTACCTGTGCCTATGTGTTGAAGTGTTGCTCCTATGCCCTCTTCAAGTAGCTGCAAGGTCTCTGGCCTAATTTCCAGGTCTTTGATCCACCTTGAGTTGACTCTTGTGCAGAGGGAGAAAGTGGGGTTTATTTCCATTTTCCTGCATATGGTTAACCAGTTTTGCCAACACCATTTGTTAAAGAGGCTATCTTTTTTCCAGTGTATATTTTTGGCTCCTTTGTCAAAAATCAATTGACTGGAAGCATGTGGGTCTGTTTCTGAGGCTTCTTTTCTGCTCCATTGGTCTATGTTTCTGTTTTTGTGCCAATACCATGCTGTTTTTATTACTGTGGCTTTTTAGTATAGTTTGAAGTCAGGTATTGTGCATGTTTTTTGTTGCTAAGAACTACTTTGGCTATCCTGGGCTTTTTGTTGTTCCAGATGAATTTAAGGACTGATTTTTCTTTGTCTGTGAGGAGTCACCTTGGTAATTTAATGGGTATTGCATTGAATCTATAGATCACTTTTGTGAGGATGGCCATTTTGATGATATTTATTCTGCCTATCCAAGAGCATGGTAGATCTTTCCATCTTCTAAGGTCTTCATTGATTCCTTTTTTCAACTTTTTATAGTTTTCCTTATAGAGGTATTTTACCTCCTTGGTTAGGTTTACCCCTAAGTATTTTATTTTTCGGTGTGCTATTGTGAGTGGAATTGTTTTCTGGATTTCTTTTTCAGTGGATTTATGGTTGGCATACAGAAGAGCTTCTGATTTTTTAAGATTGATTTTTTATCCAGACACTTTGCTGAGCTTGTTGATCAGTTCTATAAGTTTTTTGGTTGACTTTATTGGGTCTTCTAAGTATAGTATCATGTCATCTGCAAAAAGGGATAGTTTTAGTTCTTTTCCTATTTTTACCCCTTTGATTTCTTTCTCTTGCCTTATTGCTCTGGCTAGAGTCTCAAGTACTATATTGAACAGAAGAGGTGATAATAGACATCCTTGTCTTGTTCCTGTTTTTAGTGGGAACTCTTGCAGTTTTTCTCCATGTAAAATGATATTGGCTGTGGGTCTATTGTATATTGCCTTTATGATGTTGAGGTACGTTCCTTCTATTCCAATTCTCTGAATTACTTTTAGCATGAATGGGTGTTGGATCTTGTCAAATGCTTTTTCAGTATCAATTGAGATGATCATGTGATTTCTGTCTTTGATTCTGTTTATATGGTGATTACGTGGATTGTTTTTCCTATGTTGAATCAGCCTTGCATCCCTGCGGTGAACCCGACTTGGTCATGGTGGATAATTTTCTTGATGTGTTTTTGAATGCGCACTGCTAGTATCTTGTTTAGCAGTTTTGAATCTAAGTTCATCAATGATACTCCTCCTTGTCTTTGGGTTCCATTGGCATGGATTACCTTACTCCAGCCCTTCACCTTTAGTTTATGAGAATCTTTGCTTGTAAGGTGTGTTTCTTGCAGGTAGCATATAGATGGGTTCTGGGTTTTGATCCATTTTGCCACTTCTTGCCTTTTTATTGGGGAGTTGAGACCGTTTTATATTCAGTGTGATTATTGAGAGATAATTTTTAATTCCTAATATTTGGAGTTTTGAATTCTGTTTTTGGTGGTGTTTATTCTTCTGTGCTTAGTTGTTTGCTTCCTGGAAATTATTGTTTCTCTGGTTCTGATGTTTACTTGTTAGTTCTTCTTTGTAGTTAATCTCTTTGAGTATTTTCTCCAGTAAATTCTTTCAGTTTCTATTTGTCATGGAAGGTTTTTATATCCCCATCAATCTTGAGACAGAGTTTTGCTGGGTAGGAGAATCTTGACTGCAAGTTATTTTCTTTCAGAGTTTGGAATATGTTGCTCCAGCCCCTCCTGGCTTTTATGACTTGATTTGGGAGGTCTGGAGTGATTCTGATTGGTTTGCCTCTAAATGTCACTTGGCCTTTTACTTTTGTTGCCTTTAGAATTCTGTCCTTAGCCTCTACATTAGTCAACTTGATTATTATGTGGTGTGGTGAACCTCTTCTTTGGTCTTGTCTTGAGGGAGTTCTGTATGTTTCCTGTACCTGTGTGTCAACTTATTTCTATGTTTGGAAAATTCTCTGATATTACTTCTTTGAAAAGATTTATTCCATAAGTTTTAACTTCTAATCCCTCTTCTATGCTTATTATTCTTAGGTTTGCTCTTTTACAATTGGCCCAGATCTCTTCGATGTCCAATTCATACTGTCGAATTTTTTTTTTCTAAATTATGTACAATGGATTCATTTTTGGAATGGTCATCTTCTAAGAGTGATATTCTATTTTCCAGGTGGTCTAATCTACTGTTTATAGTTTGTATTGATGCCTTCATTTCAGTTATTTCATCTTTCACTTCCTTCAATGTTTCTCTTTGGTTCCTTTTTAGGTCATCACATTGTTTATTTGTTCCTTTATTTCTTTCCAGCTCTGCCTACAATCTTTCTGAAAATCCTGTATTGTTTCTAGTATCAAAGATCTGAATTGTTCTTCTGGTAATCTCTGCCATTCTGGGTTGGTGAGATCTGTAATTGATGGGTTGTGGTGGCTCATTGTTTCTTTGCTATTTTTCCTTCCCATGGTTCACCTGTTCTTAAATTTATATCTTTGCTGTTCTTGCAGCTTTTCTCATCCAATCTCTGCAGTGGGTGTTTAGAGGTGTCTGCTGGCATATACAGGGACTGATTGTGTTCATTGTGTGGTGAAGGTTGGGTGAGAAGTCACAGTGATGAATTCAAGTATAGAGTAAAGTAGAGGGTATGGTCCAGTGGAATAGGAGGTTGAGTGTGTTGAGGTGATACATTATAAAGATTAGAGATGGTAGATATGTTGGGGGATTCTGGTAGTCAATATAGAGTTTTGAGTGTGGTAGTATGAGATAGTCTTGGTATGAGACAGGAGAAAAAGGAAAAAGAAAAGAGAAGAGGAAAAGTGTTGAGGAGAGGAATATAGATGGGAGAGAGGGAGGGAAGCTTGTAAAGGGGATAAGAAGCAAGAATTAACAAAGCAACCAATCATCTAGGTAAACATAAATAAATCAAGGCAAAGCAAAATGAAAACAGAGTAAAAAGAGATAAAACATAACACCAAAAAGAAAAAAGAAAGAAAAACAAACAAACAAAAAACCACCAACCAGAAAACAACAACCAGAAACAAAAACAAAAACTGCTAATTCGTAAGTACGGAGCTTAAATATTCAAGTATGTCTCTGGCATTTCTATTTGTTCTGTCAGTGCAGGCAGGAGCTTCTGCTGATGCCTCTCCTGCTGCAAGCTTGTGTCTCTGAGCTCTCCACAGGCCTGTCTCTGTCTCTTACCCCACCTTTGCTGATGGCAGGAGTGCAGTCTAAATGCCGGGCATTTTCAGATGCCCTATGTGCACTGGGTTCTTCCCACACTTCTGTTCCTATCTAATCACTAGAAGGGCGGGTGACCGAGTCTGTCCTTTGTATAGGGGCCCCCACACCCCGAGGGTGCAATCCAACTTACAGATCACTGTTGCTCTGGCTCCAGTGAGAGGGATGAGATGGGTGACCTCTGCTCTGGCTTAAGATGGTTGTCCCAGGTGTTCTTATTTGCTGTTGAACTTGCAGGTAAATGCTGCCTGATTATGGTATGGAGTTTCATAGTTGCTTACTCCACCTCTGGTGGCTGGGGGCACAGGAGGTCAATGAAGTTCTGAGTAGCTGGCAGAATCCTGGCTGGGAAAATGGAGGCTCACAAAATGGCGGCCACGGTTCGCGGCACATGCTGGCTCCCTTGTTCTCCCTGGGTTCTGATCAGCTGCTTTCGTTGCCTTGTTCTCTCTTCTGCCGCTTTGTTCCTCTTTCCTTCTGTCAAGAAGCTGCGTTTGCAGCAGTTTTAATTCAAGCTCCACAGTGCAGTCACTCGCTGTTCTGGCTCTGGTGAGAGAGGTGAGCAGGGGTGGTCCCTCGGGGGCTTACTCTAGTTGTCTGGTCATCCCACATGCTCCGGTCACTGTAGAAGGTGCGGGATCGCTGCCTCGGCAGGGTGCAGAGTTCTGGAGTCGCTTCCTCCAAGTCTTGTTGCTGGATCTGCATTGGTGTTAGCAGACCCCGGTGTCTGGCTGGCCGCTGCGGTTTACAGCCTGGCGCTGAGCCGCCGTGTGGCCGGACTCTTTTGCTCTCCCTGGTCGGCCCTCTTACAACCCCAGTCTCTTTGTTTGTATTTCAAATTTCACTTTTTTATTGTTTTTTTTTTTTCTTCCGTTAAGAAGCTGCTTTTCTGGCAGATTTGATATTTGAGCTCTCAGCACCTAGGGCGATATGTTTCACTCAGACGCCATCTTGGCTCTAATACAGAATATTTTATATTATGCTGTTTTTACATAACATTCTGTTTCCCAATATTAAAATTTCCCAAGTTTTTATATTAATAATTTTAATTTTAAATGATTGAATAATATGTCATGGTGCTTATCCTAATTTGCTAACTTCTACTATTGGCCACTTTGCTTTTAACTTATTACATTATATTATAGAAATATATAGATGTTATAAATAGCATTGTATTGATATCTTAACATAGACTTATTTTATTATTATTTAATTGAACTTTTTCATAAATTCCCAGAAACGGTATAAAGATTAAAGATTATGAACATCTTTTTTTTATGGTACTAGGGATTAAACCCAGGGGCATTCTAACTCTGAGCTGAACCCTCAGCCCCCCCTTTTTATTTTGAAATAGAGTCTTGCTAGGTTGCTGACACTGGCCTCAAATCTAAGATCCTCCTGTCTCATTCTCCCAAGTACTGGGTGGAATTACAGCCATGCACCAGATTATGAACATCTTTGTGGTTCTTGCTGTATATTGACATATTACTTTTCTAAAGTATTTATAAACATGACCATATAGATACTCCTCAATTCATATTAGATTTATGTCCCACTAAATGCATTGTAAGCTGAAAGTATCTTAAGTTGAAAATGCATTTAATACATCTAACTTACCAGTCATCATAGCTTAACAACCCAGTTTTCTGTAGAGCATTGGTTGTTTGCCCCTATGATTGCATGGTTGAGTGGAAGTTGCAGCAGCTCACTGCTACAGCCCAGTCTCATGAGAAAGTATCTGTCACATATTACAAGTCAGAAAAAGGTCAAAATAGAAATTCTGAAGTATAATTTTTAGTGAACATATATCTTTCTCTCCTTTTTTTTTTTTTTTTTGCACTGGGAATTGAACCTAGGTATAGTCTGCTTCTGAACTACACCCTAGCCCTTTTTTTTTTTAATTAATTAATTAATTTATTTATTTTTAAACAAGGTCTCACTAAGTTACTGAGGATTTCACTATATTGTTGGGTCTGGCGGGGTCTGGGTCTGTTGGGTCGAACCTGTGATCCTCCAGACTCAGTTTCCAAGTACTGGAATCACAGACTTGCTCCACTACACTCAGTTTGTGTATCGCTTTTATACCATTGTGAAGTTGGAAAGTTGTAGATTTAACCACCATAACTTGGAACCCTCTCTATAACTTCCTCTGCATATTGGCTATTCACATTTGTTTGCTTTAACTTACATTTCTTGCTCCTGTTCTGAACACCATACAAGGATGGAGGGACAGAGCTTCTCAACACAGAGATCTTAGCAGCCCTAGGAACTACCACTTTGGTGATAGTTCCAGCCCCCTAATTTCACACTCTACCCATATTATTTGACTTAAACTCCCATATACCAACTGGCATCAGGCTGGTTACACATTTATTTATTTATTTTCTCTGTGAGTCAGAAATGAATCAATATCGTGGCAAGAAGTTAAGAAGGCTGGTCTTGTCTTTTCTTTTTTTTTTTTTTTGTACTGAGGATTGAACCCAGGTTCATTCTACCTCTGAGCTATACCCCCAGCCCTATTTTTCAGTCTTTATTTTGAAACAACGTCTCACTAAGTTGCAGAGGGTCTCACTAAGTAGCTGAGGCTGGCAGCAAACCTGCAATCCTCCTATCTCAGGACTTCCAAGTACTGGGATTACAAGTATGTGCCATCATGCCTGGCTTAAGAGCTGTTTGTAGGTAAACACAAACATGATAACTTGAATGTTTGAAAATACTCTTGAGGAAGCATGTTCCATGAATCCTAAACTTGAAAAGTTATCTTAGAATTTTTAAAAAGTTTCATTAGTTCATAATTTTAAAAATGTAACTAAGCCAGGCACGGTGGCACACACTTCACAGGTTTGAGGTCAGTCTCAGTAGCTTAGTGAAGCCATCAGCAATTTAGTGAGCCCTGTTTCAAAATAAAAAATAATATAGCGGGAGGCTGAGACAGGAGGATCCTGGTTCATGGCCAGCCTCGGCTACTTAGTGAGGCCCCCACAAATTAATGAGACCCTGTTTCAAAATAAAGAATAAAAAATGGGACTGGGGTGTAGCTTGAAGGTAGAATGCCCCTGGGTTCAATCTCCAGTACAACAAAGAAAAAATAAAATAAGGCTAAGGGTGTGTTTCTGAGGTAGAATACCCCTAAGTTCAATCCTCAGTATCAACAACAACAAACCCCCAAATACATTGTAAAGTCTGAGTAGCCTTATTTACACATAGTAAAAAATGCAAACATGACCCAAAAAAGTATATAGTAAAAATGAATTTCTGTCCCATCTCACATCCTTGGTTCTTCATTCTCTTCCTCTCCTCAGAGGACACCACTTGCTATTGTCCTTCCAGAAACAATCTGCATAATCGAACTTAAATATTGTTTATGTAGGCCTAAGAAAACCCATTAATGTGTGTGTATGTGTGCATTAATATATTTTTTTAATTTTTAACTTAGCCATGTTTTGTTTCTTGGCAGTTGTTCTATATTTGCACATTTTTATCACATTCCTTTTTAATGGCTGGATAATGAGGATATGTCCTAATTTATTAAAGTAGCTCTCTGTTATTAGATATTTAGGTTATTTCTATCTTTTAAAAAACAACTACACTGCATAAAAAGCCCAATATGTATTTGTGCATTTTAACAAGTCTATTTGTAGTATAGGGTGGGTAACATCATAAAAAGGAATATGGGGGTTGTGCTAGTAAAAAGCATGGATATTATAGATCTGATTTCCCCATTACCCACCTGCCACCTATTAGCCATATAATCTTGGGTCACTTCTTTAACTTTCGATACCTCATTTTTCTCATCTGTAAAATGAGTATAAACAATAGCACATATCTGAAGAGATGTTATGTGTATTAAAGGAGTTAATATAAATACAGCATTCTGACATCGGTACATAATACATTATTCATAAATAACCTTATAAGGATAATTTCCTAGAAGCCAGAACTTTCTCTTAAAAGCATCAATACCAGCCTGGTGTGGTGATTCACACCAATAATCCCAGCACCCAGAAAGCTGAGACAGAAGGGCCACAGGTTCTCAGCCAACCTCAGCAACTTAGCAAGATTCTCAACAACCTAGTAAGAACCTTTTTCAAAATAAAAGGGCTGGAGGTATACCCCAGAGGTAGAATACCCCTGGGTTCAATCCCCAGTATCAAAAAATAACAAATAACAAATAAAAACACCAATATCATTATTGTAGATACTTTCTGGATATTGATAAAGAACTCTAAGCTTGTTACAAGTACTGATATAATTCATGCAGCATTTTGACTCAAAGGACATATTTAGAGGGATACATTGAGAGTAGAAGTTCCTGGCTGTAGGTAGAAGAAAGAGGCTGAATTTAGTCTCATTTCCCCCTCCAATGTTAGCTTAAAGGTCATCAAGTTGGGCTTTAATGTCCTTATCTGTTACATGCGGGAATTAGATTAGATGATCCAACAATTATGCTTGTGCTTACTCTGTTCTCAAAATGAGATGTGATTCACAGTTCACATGAATTAGACAAACGCGGCAGATTAATTTAAATTCAAACTTATCTAAATGTGACTTTGCACATGTTGTTCCCTCTGCACGGAATAACACCCCTCTCCTCCCCATCTGCTCGTTGAGCGGCTCTGACTCATCCTGAGACTCAGCTCTGGCTTTATGGAGACATGCCGGATGCCACAGCTGATTTAGTCCCTCTGTCCCTTTGAGCTGTGTTGGCCCCCGTACCATGTGGTAGGATAAGAGTTTTGAAACAGTATTTACCCCAGATGCATCGAGAACTAGATGACGAAGTCTTTTCTTGGATGGTGAGTTTCAAAAGTTGAGACTCAGGGAACAAAAGACATAGGTTCCTAGATAAAACAACCACTGGAGAGTGTGAAGCTTCCACATTCCAGGAGAAAAAAGTACTTGAGACAGGAGTAGGCAAGGGGTGACACTCTGGGTCCCTGACAAAGGTGCGAGGGTCTCTGCCTTGTCCTTTCTTCAGCTCAGCACAGGAGAAGGGACTTCTGAGATCTATGTGGAACCTGATCACCCAGGGCACCCGGGCTTCCTTTCCTGGGTAGAACTCAGAGTAGACATGGCGGCACAGGGCATCCAGGTGGACTAAGCTGGAGGGAGATTGTGAAGGTCCCATAGAGCCTGGCATGGCATGGGAGCAAATGATTTTCTTGCACTGAAGAAGAGCCCAGAGCTGGTAAAGGGCTGAGGAGGATGGTGTTACTGAGTTTACTAGGGACCAGTGTGGTGTGGGAACAACTGAATGATGCCATGTACCTTAAAGGGGCAAGAGGGTTGTTTAAAGAGAGTCAGCCTCCGAGGCACTTTTGATAGGGAACATGAACAGAATCAGCGGCCACCTGCTGGACCAACCACTGAAGACCAGATGGAAGCCAGCTCAGCACACAACCTGGACCAGGTGCTCCCCACTCCCAGCCTGCCCTGGAGACATGGAGGAATCCCACATCAGCAGATTAAGTTTCCACAGCTTGGAAAAATGGGAACTCCATAACAGAAGTTAATTTGTTAGAATTATTAAAAATTTAAATAAATACTTTGAAACCGTGCGTGGCTGTGCACGCTTGTAATCTCAGTACTTGGGAGGCTGAGACCAGAGGATCTAGGTTCGAGGCCAGCCTCAGCTACTTAGTGAGGCTCTCTGCAACTTAGTGAGACCCTGTTTCAAAATAAGGAATAAAAAATAGGGCTGAGGGTGCAGCTCAGAGGTAGAATGCCTCTGGGTTTAATCCCCAGCACCACACACACACATAAATAAATAAATAAATAAATAAATAAATAAATACTTTGAGCTCTCTAATATTTCTCCACAGGGTTGTATGTGCTTGACTCCTTGTCTTTTTCTCTGGGTTGCAATCACTTTGAGGGAAGGCATGGAGTCTTCATTTTTTAATTTGTTCTCAGAGCCTGCAAGTGCTGACACAGAGGCAGCCTGCAGTAAGTTTCTGAATTAATAAATGGACATTTATTGGTTGGCTATTCTGTGCCAGGACTCATCCTAGGTGCTTTCACAGTCCAGTGAACGAGGACTTATTATCTCCATTTTGCAGCTGGAAAAACTAAGGCCCATTCTTGGGCAGCAGAAGGTAGCTCTCTCACTTTTGACCCTTTGACATTAGACCACCTTCCTAGAGAAACATGATTCTCTTCTCTTACAGTACTGGGTGGGGATGGAACCCAGGGGCATTCTACCTCTGAGCTATGCCCTGAGCCCTATTTTGTATTCTTTATCTTGAAACAGGGTCTCACTAAGTTGTGGAGGGCCTCACTAAGTAGCTGA
>PVLC010049599.1:0-10381 GCA_004027655.1 Graphiurus murinus | reverse complement strand
CTCAGCCTCCCAAGTATTGGGATTACAAAGTGGGCAGCACCAGGCGCGAGTCACAAAGTTCGTGAGAGACCAAAAAACATCAAACTTTGTGAAAATATGCACGTGGTGCTCACTCCAGTTTCCTCGGAGTTGGCTCCAGGCCAAGCAATGCAATAGTTTAGCAATACAAGTCTCAACAAGAGAGAGTGCCCTCGAGAAGCTCAGAAGAGCGAAGCGCATCTAAGCCAGCAGGAACACGCGAGAAGAGCGATGATTCAAGTGCAAACTGCTAAGGGAGCAGGAGGAAGTACTGCTAACTTTGTAACAGTGCAATCTGGACCACGGGACAAAAGATCATGGAAGGCAAGGTCACGCGGGACGTGGACATTTGAATCTCAACAGTCTTGAAGCAAGGGTAACATTCCAGAAGGAGCCACCCTACAAAAATGAATTGCCAACCTCATTATTTGGGTAAACAGCAATCAGTGGGGATAATTAGCAGTGTTTCTGTGGAAAGCAGTGGAAAAAAAAAAAAAAAAAAAAAGCTGTTAATACCCTTGGGTTTAATCTCCAGCAACAAAAACAAAGAATAATCTCATCTACTCTGGAGGCTGAGGCCAGAGGATCACAAGTTCAGGGCCAGCTCTGGCAAGTCACGCCAAAAATCAAAACTGGGTGGGGACGAAGCTTAATGAGCCTAGCATGCGGGAGATCCTAGGTCCAAACTCTAGCGCTGCGGCGAAGAAAAGTGGAGGTTAGCCCACTGGGGGTCCTTGGGCATCACATTCTTAAGAACGGAATCCATCCTGTAAAGTATTAAGGAGCAAGCAAGGGGACTACGTCTGTCATTTTCGCGTTCTAGGTGCACTTTAGGACAATCATCCTGACATTTAGGATACATCCAGAAGATGATACGAGGAGCAGACACGCCAGCTTGGAGGCTATTACACAGGAAAGCGAGCTTCTGATGATAGAATAAAGGGGTGAGATGGGAGGTATTCAGGAGAATGGGAGATGCTGCCTGCCGTCCAAGCCTCAATAAAGCAGTAAAGTTATCTGGACTGTGAAAAGGCCCAGGGGTAAGAAAAGGATAAAACGAAAATCAAGGTAAACATTCAAGAAAGTGCACCAAGGAGAAATAAAAGCACGACTTGTTAAGAATCTGGCCCCAGCTCAAGCCTAAATTTGTGGTGGAACCAATCCGCCTGGTTTCATGACTCACCAGGCTTCTCAAGATCACAAGAGCTAGAAAGCCAGGGCCCTGTCTGGGGACTGCCTGCGCAACAAGTGGGAAATGGGACCGACGAGTGAGTGAGAGCTGCTGTAATTCCTGGCCACAGGGAAGAGAAAGAGGAAGCAGGAGGGAAAAAGTGGAGGAAGAAAAGGCAGCACTGGGTTCTGAAGTCAAGGCTAAAATTTCACGATTACCATTTCATCGAGATACTGTACTCTGGTGCAGTAACAAGGGTCTCAAGCGGGGAGGGAAAAAAACTGGGGTCATCATACCTTCAATCTGCCTCCAGGAATAATGCTCCAAAAAGGACCTTAAGTAGCAGTAACCTGCAGTCTCACTGCTTAAAATGAGCCCCAGGTAAACGCCTGGGCTCCATTTCCCTTCTTCTGCCCTATTATAATTACCCCCTGAAACCAAAGCTCAAATCCGTGGGAAGACTCGCCCCGCAAACCTCACACCTGCTCCCTTCCCCAACAGGACAACGCCCAGGCACCAGATCAGCCCACAAGCCCGGCCAAGAGGATCCCGCCCATCGGGGAGACGCGACTCGCCGGGGAGGCGATGAGATCACGGAGCGGGGGAGGGGACGGGATTCTTCCAGGCCCAGGGCGGTCCTTAGAAGGCGCCCAGAAAGGTATTGCAGCGCGCCCCTCCCCCGGCCGGCAAGGGCGCGGCCCTCCCGCCGCCTCCTCCACTGCGGCTCCCTCCGGATTGCAGCCCGCGCCTCCCGCCCCCCAAACCAGCCGGACCGAACCCCGCTCCTCTCCCCCGCCCCCACGGGCGGCCCGGAGCAGGTCGGGCCAGTCTCGCCCTTGCAGCGGCGGGGGCCCGGGGCGGAGCCATGGCGGCCGCCGCCCCCGCCCCCAGCGCGCGCTTCCTGCCACGTTGCGCAGGGGCGCGGGGCCAGACACTGCGGCGCGGGGCCCCGAGGAGGACCGTACCAACGCCGGCCCCCGGCCATCCCCGCCGCCCGGGCCGTGGTCTCGCTCACGCGGGCCTCGAGCCAATGGCAAGGCCCCGTTCTCCGGGCAACAGCAGCCAATCAGAGGCCGAGGCCGAGCAGGCGGCGGGGAAACCGACTCCCCCAAAGGAAAGGGAGGGTGGGGGGACGCCCGAGCGGGAGCCGCTTTCGCTGACCCTCCTCTCTGTCCCCCCCCCACCCCTGCGGGAGACCGACCGCGCCCGCCCGTCCAGCACGCCTCACCCCACCTACCTAC
Source organism: Graphiurus murinus (assembly GCA_004027655.1). NCBI lineage: Eukaryota > Metazoa > Chordata > Mammalia > Rodentia > Gliridae > Graphiurus > Graphiurus murinus. The sequence goes on along the minus strand of PVLC010049599.1, from coordinate 7,951 downwards.
CCGCCCGCCCCACCCAGGGAGCACCGCGAGAGTCGCCGGGCGGCTGCGCACGCCGAAGGCGTGACTGACAGGCGCTCTCCTCCAACCAAAACGCGCCATTTGTGTTTTCACACACGGCGGGAGGACGAGCAGCCAATCAGTGACGAGAAGCGAGCCGGAAGCGCCCCACCCTCTGCGGGAGCAATGGCTCCGTCCGGGTTCGAGCCTTTCCGCTCCTTCCTCCCTCCCCCTCCGGTTGCCGCAGGGCGAGCCGCCCTCTCCAGTGTACCCGACCACCCCATTTCCCTTCCAGCTTAATAAATGTTAGGCTCCCGACACCCCGCCGGAGAAGACGATCCCCCCGCCAGCCGCAGTCGGACCGCCCCAGCCACCCGTTCTCCCCCCCATACCCCACCCCAAGGCCACCGGACCTCCCTCCCAACAGAGTTCCGCTCCCCTACCTAGCCGAGGCTCTCTGAGGAGCCGGAGCCCCAGAGCACAGCCTCTTCTCTAGGCGGCCCCGGCGGCTTCCGCTGATTGGCGGCCAGCTGGCCAATGGGTGCGGGGCGGTGGGCGGAGAGGCCAATGGCGCGGCGGGAGGGGGCGTGTCCCGCGTGCCCCTGGCGCCGGCGCCGGGGATCCCCGTGCGGTCAGTGGCGTTTCCGCTCGGGCAGCGGGCTGAGTGAGCTGCCGCCGCCGCCGCCGCCGCCGCCGCCGCCGCCGGGGGAGGGGCGGCCGCCGCCCGCCTGCGCTCAGAGACTCACGCAGCCCCAGTCCCGCCAGTCCGCCAACACAGTAGCGCCGGCCCCCCTCCGCCCCTGGCCCTTCCCCCTCCCGCCCCGCCTCGGGCTCGCTCCGCCTTTCCGCCCCCCACCCCCACCGCACGGGGTACGGGCCATTCCCGGCCAGGAAACGCCGTGGCGCCGCGTTGGGCCTAACTCGAGTCTCGCTGCCTGCCGGGAGTGCCGTGCGCCGCAGCCCGGGCCCAGGCCCCGGCAGCGCCTGGGACAAGGTAAGGGTCCCAAAGGAGAGAGACCCCCGAGGGAGGAAGGGTCACCTCCTCCGCCTGGCCCGCGCTCGCCCTCCCCGGGCCGCGGGCCTGGCCCTGCCCGGGCCGGTGGCAGGAGGATGCCAGCCCCGCACACCGCTGCACCCCTCTTTGCTGGGGCAGGACGCCTCCCCTCCCCCCACGCCTCTTATCCCCTTTGGCTGGAAACTGCCTACTCCACGTTTACCTCCACTTGAGCCTAGGCCTCTCGAAAAAATACACGGCAGACTTTTTTTTTTCTTTTCTTTTTTTTCTTTTTCCCCCCCCCCCCTGTTCCCAAGCCCCCCCCCCCACCTCCCACCCCGGTTCTTCGCGGCCTTGTGACAACTCTTCCTCGCTCTGGGGGTCCCCCGATGTCCCCCCTCCATAATCTTCCTGGACGCCTTCGCTCTCGTTCTGGAGTCCCCCGCCTCAGATGGCTGCTGCTTCCTTTCCCACACTAAAGACATTACCTTCGCCACCCCCAACCTCACATTCTTGGGCTCCCCCGTGGCCTTTGCCCCAGTATCTCTGTGATATATATCCCACCCCACCCCCCCTTGAATTTGTAGGGTTCCAGCCTGGAGTTGAGCTAGGTTTTGTCGTTTTCTCTGTCTTGGGCGTGGAGAGGAGTCTCTTTAGAACGTCTTTAAAGGCAGAGAGGGGATTTTACCTTTTATGAATTGTCTTTCCCTCTGCGTGCAAACCAAGCTTGTGAACCAAATGGTGGTGGGAAAAAAAAAAAAAAAAAGCCCTGGTTTAAGTAGGTGAGTCGCGTGAGAGGGAAAGTTTTAGCCGCTGGGAAAGCCCCTTCTATGTTAATTTATTCTATAGAGCTCTTTTGCTGGTCTCCCTGGTTAGGAATAAGTGGTCTTTCTCCTCGATTCTGGTGTTTGCAGGCGGCTCTGCTGGTCTGGGTCAGGGGTGCGTGTATGACCTGCATTTTCTGCTTTCTCATGTTACTTGTGCAATGTGTTCACCAGTAACTCGTTTCTTGCCCAGTGCTCTGGGTTTCACTGGGCTTTGTCTATACCTGAGTTCGTTTCTACAATTTTCCTGTGCTTCCAGTACTGAAAGAATCCCCAGGTTCTCTTCTCAATCTCCTTCGTCCCCTTGTCTAAACAAGATGTTTTTAGGTGACATATTTGTGACCAAGGTCATATTTACATTTCTTTCTCGGCATAGATCTCATAGCTCGACTTTCGATTGGGGAGGATCCCGTCGAATTGAGTGTTAGGAGCTTTTTAGGATCATGTTCATGTGCTCTGAATTGGGGGGGGGGAGTATTTTTGATGGTTGAGTTTATATTATTAGTGTTTTTAGGTCACTGAGAGAAGAGTTATAAGGGGTAATCTTAGATGTGTGGAATCTGAGCTAGGACTAAAGCAGTGAATACTCACATAATCAGAGGTTTCTGGGCCTCGTAGAGGACACAGGCGAAAAAAAAAATTATTGGATTTCTTCCAGTTTTCTCAGGAGGATCATTAGGTCTCTTCTTTAGCCAAAAATTCTGGCCCGTTATGGGATTAGAGTCTTTTAAGGTTTACTCAGACTGTGATTATTTGTAGAAAAATGAATTATGTCCTTTGATAGGACATGACACAAGCCTGTGTCTCTAGCTGCAAATTTAAATTCGACTGTTGAGTGCTTGGAAAATTAGCCTGCTAAAGACTACAGCTTAATCTTTACTCCTAAATTGCTGGCTTAATTAAGACGAATATTTGGAATTCGGTAAATGTTGATTTTTCTAATAAAAGACCTCAATTCAAAAGGGTGACCTTAGGATTTTTCCCCCCCTTTCTGAACGCATAATTCCTGCCCTGCTAGTATGGAGCAGTCTTCCAAGGGGAGAAAAAAAGTGTGTGTAAGGAGTGGGGGTGGGGAAGCGAGAAGGTGGTTCCTGTGCTGGATCACAGGGTGAGTGTACGAGGCAGCAGCAGCTGCTGGCTCTGGAGCTCTGGTTGCTACGTGAGAAGCTTGAGTAGTGCTGGCTGCCGTCTCCAGGGAAGGACAGCAGTGCAGCGTCCATTAATGCTGTTGGCTGCAGGGCGCTGCACTCAGGCGATGGCTGCTTCAGGACCAGGAGGAAACCTTGCTTTTCACTGCTGAGCTGGTTTGCCTTTTATTGGTGGGGAGATGAGAATCGGCAATTCATAACCTATCCATTTATGGTACCAGCGTCTGAAAATGGGATCATAGTTACAGACTTTTTTGTTTGGTTGGTTTTGGGGTTTTTAGGCAGATTTTTGGTTTTTTTAGCCTGGGGTTTTGTGCTTGGATAGGATTGAAAGTTCCATTTAGAGTTTTGATTTTTTAATCAATTTAAAGCTAAAGTAATAAGAACTTAAACATCTTCCTTAAAACCGGAATGTGGGGGAGGTGGGTACAGGAGGGATTTTTTTTTTCCTGCAGCTGACATGTTTTCCTCTTATCTTTTCAATCATTGAGTCAGTTTTGATTTTTTGCTGTTGTTTCTTTCATTCTGTTGATTAGACCATATTTACCTCATTGAATAGGTGTTTTCCTAGACATTTTACTAAACTTGGTATCTTAAATTCTAAAAAGAGCTACCTTTTTTTTTAGTTATTTCTAAATACAAAAAAATCTTAAATTTCTATCAGTACATAGACATTTCCAGATTACATTGTGTGTGTGTGTGTGTGTGTGTGTGTGACCTATAAATTTGATTCATGATGTACTTGTTGGATGTAGTCTTCTGACATCACAAGGATGTATCTTTGGCCATTATCCATCTGAAATATAGAACATACCAGAAAGAATATTCAGATATTAAGTAAGCCTGGTTCAGGATACTGAAAAGACAGGCTTAGTGGTCTCCCTTCCCCCACAGCTCCTGAACGTTAGGATGATCTCTGATTAAGCAGAACAGTCTGTCAAATATGGAAGTACTTGAAGGAGAACCACCACCCAAATATAGCACCAGTTAACTGCAGTACTTAGCAGACGCCCATGTGTTGCTCCCCCCTCCAAGACTCTTGCAGTCTATACCTTTTATTCCTCAGAATTTTGTTTTGTTCAATTTGGTATAAATGCACTTAGATCCAATAAACATTCATAAATTATAGTATGACTGTGGCAAGGAACCAGAAAAACATTTTATCATTCACAAATATGGCTCACATTCTTTTCCCAGTGTTATGAGCAGACTCGTATAGCAGAATTCTTAATGGATAATCTTCTAGGTGATTCTGATTCTTTTATCCCATATATAAGATGCTACATCAGATAAATATGATTTCACCCATTCTGGTACTCATAGTTCGAGATACAAATGCTTTTAGTTTAAATAACTATAATATGAAGGTTACCTTATAAAAATAATTGCTTTTTTGCTTATATTTTCTGTTTGGGGGAATCCATTCTGGTCTTAGTCATTTTCTGAAGGACTAGAGAGTGTTCTCATAGAAGGATTTATTTCATAGAAGGATTTACTGTACTTAGAATACTTGAAATTTTCTGCATCTTTTGATGGTGTTTTGTATCCAGGGACTGACACTTTCTGAAATTATTCTGGCTCTTTTGAGAAGAATGACTGACTCTTTTATATTTGGATGGACAATAATAGTATAAAATGTAGATGTGCAGGTAACCACTTTCACTTTATCCTCTTATTGAAATAACATGAAGCATTAGGACATAATTAACAAGCCAGTGATTATTGGATACATCTTATCAGATAGAAACCATGAGTAAACTAAAAATTTTTTATAAAAAAAACTTGGTTAAACTCTGACTTGTCAGTTTAATTTGAAACTAAAAGGCCTAGGAGTAAATTTTTGTTTAAAAAACTGTGTTGCAAGTAATAGAAACTAAAATTTGTTAGGTATATTAAGACATGAAACTTAAACTGGATGTGGTGGCACATGCTTGTAATCCCAGTATTTGGGAGGCTGAGACAGGAAGATTGCAGGTTCACTGGCAGCCTCAGCTACCTAGTGAGGCACTCCACAACTTAGTGAGACCCTATTTCCAAATAAAGAATAAAAAGTAGGGCTAGGGGTGTAGCTCAGAGGTAGAATGCCCCTGGGTTCAATCCTCAGTACCTTAAAAAAAAAAAAAAAAGACATGAAACTTTGCAAAATGTATGATGTAATGTACATATAATAATACCCGAATACTCGTTTATAGTTTGATTTAAAATGTCCTTTCAGAGGCATTTCTTGGTTAGTGTGACACTGGCATACCCATGATAGGGATTAGTACTATTTATTACTGCTAAAAATTCCAAAATATGTGGGAAAATGGCATTTTAGCCTTCTACTTGATGTTAATGATTGATTTCTCTAGTGGTAGGGATTGAGGGAAGGTCATGAAAGGCAGAGAGGATACTGTTTCCTTCATCAACCTGTACATATTTTATATCAGTCTTATGAAGATTGTCCTGTTGTAGATTCAATTATAAATTGGAAAATTGATCGCCAGTCACTTTGAGGGGTGGTGCTGTTAGGAAGCGTCACTTCAGAGAATCCTCTTCTTCCGATAGAATGTGTTCCCAATCTTAATAAGAAGGGAATTATGAGACGTAATAGAGGAACAATGGGCCTCAGCGTCGCCGTCTTTGCATGCACCCTCCCTGAGTGAGGCATTTGTAATCTCATCCTGCCGCTCAGTTTCTCCATCTTATTGATTTTGTTTACTGAATGCCTGGGGGAATACCTTACTTAACGGAAAGTCATGGAAAGAGCCCTTGATATGAACACAGGGAAAATGAATTTTGTGCTTTTTGGAATGTCTCTCTTTTTAAAACAGTGAGATTACTGGCCAGTTTTGCTTGATGCATATGTCTGCTGCTTCATTTCTCTTCTGTGCTCTTCTGCCTTCCTTGAGGTATGAGGATTTCCAGAGTTTTGATGGCAAATTGAAGAAAAAATGGTTTCCTTAGTCATGTTAGTTACATACTCACACCTAGAGCTGGGGCGGGGGCTTTTGGCCTATGTTAGGAATCACCAAAAAAGCAGCAGCTATAGGAATTTATACAGAATTAGTTTCTGTATGGGGAATCAAGTTTTTGATTTGTGCTACTTAATTGAGGGAAATGCCGAACTCCTTGCTGCTGTGTTGGAGAACTAGATGGAAGCCTGGGAGGAGCCAGGGACCTCTGAGCAGGATTTAGGCTGAGTAGAAAAGGAAGATTTTTGTTTCCAATTGCCAGCTGCTTATGTCAGAGTGACTCCCTTATTATGCCTCCAGTGGGCCTGTCAATATGGCCCAACAGCCAGATGAGTGCGGGGCAGGACAAAGGGCTCTTTGCACAGCAGGGAGGCAGTATTGGTGGGGGAGGGGCAGGAGGTAGGAAAGGCAGGAGAAGGAGGTTCTTTTTCCTGGGAGATTATTCAGTTTGGCATACAATTAAATCATTTTAGTTCCCACTGGAGCATTGAATTTATGCCAACGCTATACAGTGAACCCCAAATTTCCAATATTCCAGAGTATCTGGTAGGGATGTTCTCTCTTTCAAGGAAACCTACATAACTAAAGCTTTGTATAGGCTAAAATAAAATAAGTTCCGTGCTGTCTGCCCTCCAAAATACAAGTCACCTCTTGAGTACACTAGGTGGAGAGCATCTGCTGGCTGGCTAAATTATATTAAGAAATGGAAGAAAATGTTCTATCTGAATAAAACTCATTTAGACACATGCAGTGTGTTTATTGGGGCTGGGAGTAGGCAGGACCATGTAGAATAATTCATCTCCATTTGTGGAATGGTTGCATGGTGTTAGCTACATTTTTTTCCCCCTAACTCTAGGAGCATTCTCCCTCCGAGCTACACCCCAGCCCTGTTTCTTTTTTATTTTGAAAGAGTCCCACTAGGTTGATGAAAGTCTCACTACTTGATGAGACTGTCCTAGAATCTTCAGTCCTCCTGTCTCAGCCTCCCAAGTACTGCAGTTACAAGCATGCACCCCAGGGCCCAGCCTGCTAGCTCCAGCTTTATTCCAGTAAGATGGAGAGCACTGCCTGGTGTCCGTGTGTTAGATCACCATCGTGTAAAATGTGTACCAGAGAATAGCTGCTTCCTATTATCAGCCTCATCCCTACTTCCTGGAGACTACTCCTTCTCACCTTTGTGTGTAGGATCAACCTTGCTTGTTCGGATGTGCTCAGCTCTTGCATCCAGCTTATTAAACAGTGTGAATCTGGCCCTGTAAAGCAAAATCATGAAATATTTCAAAATGTGGGTCCCTGTTGAAGATTTTCTTAAAATGTTAAAAGGATCAGTATCCTGAACGGTATTTTTAGTTACCTTTAAAATAAGTAAGTGTGGAACAGTACATGTGTGTCAGTTCTTTAAAAAATAAAGACTCAGCAGGGTGTGGTGGCACACACATGTAATCCTAGTACTTGGGAGGCTGAGTCAGGAAGATCTCAAGTTCAGAGCCAGCCTCAGCAACTTAGACTCTGTTTCAACCTAAAAAATAAAATAGGGCTGGGAATGTAGCTCAGAGGTAGAATACCCCTGGGTTCAATCCCCAGTATTACAAAAATAAATACATAAAAGTAAAGGAATGCAGCTACAAATTAGATAGCAGTTGCTTCAGTTGCAAAAGGATTCCTTCTTTGTAAAGCATTATATGATAAGTTTATTTTAAATGCTTAATATAAAGAGAATTTGACTTTTAGAAATAATTGGTTTGAACGTTTTCTAAGAGCACATCTGTTGGAGTTAGGTACCACCTGTATTGTGATATTATTAAACTAGCATTAAAGTTTTCCCTTCTCCCATACTGCATGAAACAATAAAGTGAACTAGAATGCTAATTGCTGCTTATGGATTAGTGAAAAAGATTGTTTCAGCCTAAGAAATCACCAGAATCCTGCCTTTATTACAATGCAAATTGTTTGTTAAACTAATGCATTTATTTTTAGTCATCTATTTTAACTTGTAAAAATTATTTTAACATTTATTTAAAATAATAAAGTATA
>PVLC010049598.1:0-10381 GCA_004027655.1 Graphiurus murinus | reverse complement strand
ATCCCAGCATTCGGGAGGCTGAGACCGGAGGATCCGGGTTCGCGGCCGGCCTCAGCTACCTAGTGAGGCACTCCGCAACTTAGTGAGACTCGGTTTCAAAATAAAGAATAAAAAATAGGGCTGGGGGTGTAGCTCGGAGGTAGAATGCCCCTGAGTTCAATCCCCAGTACCGCAAAAAAAAAAAAAAAAAAAAAAAAAAGAAAACAGATACTAACATATTCCTAATTTACAAGTAAGGAAATTGAGGCAGAGAGGCTAAGTAACTCGGTCAAGGTAATAAATGGTAAGTGGTGGACCTGTGGCTTAAATCCAGGAAATGGGGCTATTGGGACTATGCTGCACTACCACACTGCCCCTGTCTATATGCCAGGAAATAAAAATCACCCCTGAGCAGTATTTCTGATTTTCCAAACAAGCACTAGAGAATTGACACCTCATTTCCCCCAGGTTCAGGGAAGCCGGGGAAGGGGGTGCCAAGGCCAGAGAACTAGAGTAGAGCAGACACCGGGAGAGGCGCAGAGTCAGCCCGGCGCCTTCCAGGGGAGCATCCGGCTGCTACAGGGACACCCAGCCTCTGTCTACACCGCTCACTGCTGCACGGATGACCACATGGTGGACGCCCCGCCGCGGAGCCTGTGGACACTTCTTCCCAGAACGCCTCGCCTGTCCATTGCTAGTCGCGGTGGGTCTTCTAGCCAAAGGAGGCCCACCCACAGCCTGAGACTTTACGTGAAAGCGGGGACGAGGCGTGCTGAACGTTTCTAGTATCAACTCAGTGAAGCTGGGAACGAATTTCCCAGAATCCCCTTCCCCTCTACGATTCCAGGTCAGCTTGGCTAAAGGAAGAACCTCTGGGAAAGTTTGGAGGCAGACAGAAGCGAAGGCGCAGCCATCCTTTTCTGAAGGGCTTTGATTGTCGGATACAGTGTTCTCGATGGTCCTCATTTGCATCCACTTCGCGGCTGGCTCTTCCTCCCGTCTGCCGACCTCCACCCGGGCAGCCGGCGTCCAGCTCCGGACCACTTCCAGGTGTTCAGCAGCTCCGCAGGGAATGGCTACTCAAAGAGATCTCCTTCCCAGCTTGGCTTCAGTGGCTGGAGACTCCCAGGACGCTTTTATTTTTTATTTTATTCAATTAATTAATTTATTTTTGCGGTACTGGGAATTGAACTCAGGGGCATTCTATCTCCGAGCTATACCCCCAGCCCTGTTTTTTATCCTTTATTTTGAAACAGGGTCTCACTAAGTTGCGGAGGGCCTCACTAGGCAGCTGAGGCTGGTCTCAGCCTCCCAAATACTGGGATTACAAGCGTGTGCCACCACGGCCGGCTCCAGGATGCTTTAACTTGAGCCCTGGTCTGGAGCTTCCAGAAGGCTGGTTGGGGACTTTTTCTTTGATCATCCAGCTTTCTCTGGGATCTTTACTCCAGCAACTTCTACCATTGTATTAGGTCCAGATCCTAACATACTCCTTAACCTGTACCACCCAACTGGCTCCACTTTCCTTACTCTGCTCTGGTTGTTGAACTACGAATTCCTAAGATGCTCAAAACAGAGGCTGCTTCCTTGATACCCTGAGGAACCACGTGGGAACAGACGCGTCCTTGGTCCTTGGGCAGGCCCAGAGCGGTGAGATTGTCCCTATTAAAACAGCTTATAATATTTATTTTCTTGGCAGCTTCCCTCTATACCTATAAAAGACAAACTCCCCCCCCCTTCATCTGTCAATTTTATTTTATTTTATTTTTGGTACTGGGGATTGAACCCAGGGGCATTCTACATCCAAGCTACACCCTAATCCCCTTTTGCTTTTTATTTTGAAACAGGATGGTCTTACTAAATTGCTGAGGCTGGCCTTGAACCTGACAAATTCGGGTGCAGGTACTTCTCTTAAGTGTTCCAGAGGTGTCCCGGACCCTGTACCCTGTCACAGTACCACAGAGCTTGTTGGTTGGTGTTGCGATACTTTGTCCAATGGTCTGTGTCTCACCTTGCTGTCAGATCTGAGAGGCTGGGCGCCAGCCCTCTGGCTCAGAGCACTGTGGCTGAGTATAGGCCTCATCAGAGTGAATGAAGAAATGAAAGATGAGTTTTTCATTCATGTGATACCTGCAACTCTTTTTCAGGCCTACTTTCAGGCTGCTGGAGCCAGTCAAGACCCGGTGGGAGTTTATGTGCCTTTAAGACAGCCCTTAGACAGTGACCAACTGGTGCAGTCATGGGAGAGCTCTAAGCCACAGCTGCACGCCACAGCTCCCCTGGGATCAGTGTATGGATTCAGCTTGACAGGACCGCAGCCATCTTGGGTTGTAATGGCCATGATTGCCCCAGAGTAACCCTCATCAGTTCTTCCAGCATGGTTTCCCAGCAAACTGTACATCAGCAGAACCTTTAGAGTGGTGTGCGGAGCTTTGCAACTGGCTCCTGGCTCCAGGAATGTGGCCAACTCTGATATTAGCTGAAGATAAACCAGGTGCATTCCTGCTAGAATGAAGCCCCTTTTGTCCCTTCTCATACATAGGCCCCTCTTTCTGACCTGCCACAGCACCTTAATAGCTGGATCTTGAGCAAGGCTCGGTCTGCTGGAGTCCTGCAAGGCAGACGATTCCAAAAGAAGGAATGCATGGCATATCCCACTTTGTATTATTATATTCTGGAAATTTTGGGTGCTTTGGGTTTTACTTTCATATTAATTATAAAGGAAAACTTCTTAGAAACATGTAGACTGACAGATACTGATCTCTTAGCTGAAAATAAGCGGTGCCTCAAGACAACAGGCATTAGTCTAGAAACAGGCTTTGCAAGTTTATCTAAATCGCTACTGCCTGGTCTCCCCACTGCCTGGTCTCCCCGGAACCCACTAACTACCTAAGATAAGATAGAACGCGCTTAAAGGGGCAAAACAAAATTGTAAAGATTTTAACTAATGGAAAAGAATTTTTATATACGTGTTGTAACCTTAACTGGTTGAGGATAACCTTTGGAAAAACAAGTCTGTAAAAATTCCTGTTCTATATGCCTCATTGTAAAAAAAATAGTATAAAACAACGACTGACAAAAAATAAAACAGATGCGCTTCTTCACTGCATTGGGTGTGAGCGTATTCTTGCAACCTTGTCTCAATCCACACCTATCGAGGGACCCCCGACCCCACTGCTCTGAGGGCTGGACCCGGCACTGACTCAAATTGCGGGGTTCCACTGATCTTGGTGCTTCTGTAGGTGAGTCCCCCTGATAAATTTCGTGCAACCCTAGATCTGTCTGTCTCTCTCAAGTTTCGCTGCACCTTGGGCTGGCCCTCACACACTAGGACTGAGATGTCCTGGGGGAATCAGGCTGGTGCTGCCTTCTCTGTGGCACCTCACCTGCATCTTGGCCCTGCTGGCTTCGTCCTGCTCTGCTTATTCTGCTCCTTCATAGGCTTCTCTTAATTGCACTCCTATAATAAGTCACTGATGCATGAACCCTTACGATATGTCCAGAACAGTCACCATCAGAACCTAAATATCTAAGAAGGATCATGGGCTTTCTACCTGGTTTGCCACGAATCTGCCAAACTCAAGCCACACCCCTGTCTGGGTAAGGACCATTCTTTCAATCCCAATGAAAAGGTGGTTCCAAGAAACCAAAATGTGGAAGATAGGTAACGCTTGCCCTTTGTCCCTTGCTAATGCCAGGGAAAGATGCAGTCCTAACGGTCTGTCTGCATCCAATCAGGAAACAGCCACCCCCAACAGGCGGTTGGCTGTGAAGGTGTTAGTAACAAGGGAGAAGAAAAGGCAGGAAGATTAGATTTCCCGAAGCTCAGTAACTGCAGGAAGCGGCTACCACCTCTGCATCTGAATGTGCAGAGAGAAAGAGGTGTTATTCCAACTGTGCAATGCAGTATGGTCAGACCCGAGCTAGCAGAATTGGCAGAAATCCAGAAGTCCATGCTTACCACAGGCTCCGTGGCCACCATTGCTATCTCCCCCGCTCTCTTGTCGTTCCTCTGCAAGAAGTCTAGCCAGATCCACGGGAGAAGGATTCTTCCTCCTTCTCACCTTGCAACTCCTGCCAGTGCTTCTCTGTGGTAGCATGGGGTAGGAAGCTGGGCAGAAGGCAAGTCTGGGAAATGTAGTTTGCAGGAGTTCTATGGGGTGGTAGAGAAGAGAGTATAGAAAGAGAAGGGTAGGGCTGAGAGAAAGCAGACATGGCTGGTACTCTAGACCCCAAGTTGCCATTCTCTTTATGATGGTCAAAACTGAAGGACTCTCCAAGCTTCAGATCAGCATAGGATACATTTATTGGGGTGGATGTGTGGGGGAAGAGAGAAAGAGCAGGAGATAGGGCCACGGATGGGACAGCAAAAGGCGCTGCCTGTGGTCTAGAAAGTGTCTCAAGGACGCCTAGGGACCTTCCAGGCATGGAGTTGTTTAGTCACTTTCATCATCTGATACAGAGCAGATATTAAGGGGCCACTCCTTCTTTTATCTTCTTTGGGCCAGATGTGGTGGTGCACGTTTGGTAATCCTAGTACTTGGGAGGTTGAGACAGGAGGATCATAGGTTTGAGGACAGCCTCAGCAAGTAATGAGACTCTCATCAACCTAACAAGACACTGTTTCAAACTAAAAATAAAGCTGGGTGTGGTTGTGTATGCTTGTAATCTCAGTACTTTGGAGACTGAGACAGGAGGACCACAGGTTCAAGGACAGCCTCAGCAAATAGTGAGAGTCTCATTAACCTAGCAAGACCCTGTTTTGAAATTTATAAAAAGTAGGGCTGCAGGTGTAGCTCGGTGTAGCTCTTGGGTTCAATCCCAGTACCACAATAAAATAAAATAAAAATCTTCTGTGGGACATTGATGGATGAGCTTTCCTCTAATCTCTCCTAGAACTGTGTGCATGCTCAGGTGTGTGCAAGCAAGCATAGGTTCAGATGCAAGCGAGTTTTAGCAGAAGACTTGCAGACCTTGAGGGTACTCCTGCGTGATCGTAAAATGCCGCTGGTCTCCTAGGGTGGGCCCAGGGACCGTGGCATTGGTTGCTTAAGAATCAAAGTCACAGTTGGTTAATCCCATCTGCTTTCAAGAAGTAGGAAAACTCAGTGTCAGGTGTCTCAGGCTCCGGGCAAGGCATGTTCCCTTGGGTCTTCCAGATGCCACTGTTCACTCAGAGAATTTTAATTTCTCTTGTAATAGAGATTATTTATTAATTTGTGGCACTGGGGATTGAACCCAGGAGTACCCCACCTCTGAGCTACATCCCCAGCCCTATTTCATTTTATTTATTAATTAATTTATTTTGTGCTACTGAGGATTGAATCCAGGGGCATTCTACCTCTGAACTATACCCCCAGCCCTATTTTATTTTTATTTTGAAGCAGGGTCTCACTAGGTTGATGAGAGTTACTACTTGCTGAGGCTGTCCTTGAACCTGTGATCATCCTGTCTCAGCTTCCCAAGTACTGGGATTATAAGTGTGTGTCACCACACCTGCTGCACCAACATTCTAAACCTTCCACTACAGTGCTACTCAGCCTCATACACAATGTAATCACCCAGTGAGCTTGTTAATCACCCCCACCCTCAGGACTTCTGGGTCAAAAAGGTCTTGGTGGAATTAATATGTGACAGATACCGAGGAATCTTGTCACTAAATTTTGAGAATTATTGCACTCCTGTCTCTGCGGAATCCTTATTGGCATGAAAACCTGAAGGCTATTTGTTGTGTGTGTGTGTGTGTTTGTGTCTGTGTGTGTGTAACAGAGAAGAGTGTCATTGGAACCCAATCAAATGCCAACTGGGTAATTGCAATATTCATGACCAGGAACCTACACCTTTCAATGCATTCTGTTTCTGAGCTCTTCCTAAATGTGGTCACTGTGCCTGAAATTGCAATGGGTGAGACCACACACACACACACACACACACACACACACACACACACACACACACACCATGCACACATACACTGGACCTAACTCTCCAAGCTTTGGGTGTAGCTCTTTGCTCCTGGTGGGGGTCTCTTGCATCAGAGAGGAAATTCAGTTTCTCTGCTTAGCTCTTCACCATATCTGCATTTTGATCTGAAATCTATTCTCTTCCCTTTTAGGCAGGGTTGGTGTGGATTGCCCTGTTTCATGTAAACTAAGACATTATCACTTCTTAAGATGCACCATTATTTTGTTTACCACTCTGAAAGGAAAAACACTGCCAATTAAACCATGACAGTTATCAGACATATCTTCCTTTCAGAGATGTTACAATACCTGGGGGGAAAGAGGAAAACAACGTGGAGATGCAGTATTTCAAGACTGCTGCTTCCCATGAAAGAGGAGGCTGTTATTTTGGGGATGAGATTAAGTTTCCCTCCAACGAACTGTTTTTGCAGGTTATCTTCTCTGTACTTGGCATCCATGCGTGCGAGGGAGAGCAAACTCTGCCTCTGCATTAGCACATATTTTGCATTACTCTGATCTCTATCTTGCTAATTACAAAACACAGTTTTATAGAATAAAAGCCAATGATTATTGGAACCAAACTGAGAATCAGGATGGAGGATAAAGCTTAACAAGAATATATAATAACAGGAAGTTAGAACACTGTCTCCGCTGTATCATTTAGAGATCAATGGGTTTAGCGAGGAGAAGAAGGGAAAATGTCTTTCCAACTCACATGCTGATATAACCAAGGTTGTTCTTTGTCCCTTGCAAAGAGAAAACTAGGTATTACCATGCCTGGAGAATGCTCGTGGGATTTAGGATTCACATTCAATATGCTATATGCCAGAAGGCAAAGGGTCCATGGTAATTGGAATTCGTCTAAACTAGAAGAATATATTATATATATATATATATATATATATATATATATATATATATATATATATATATATATATAATATATTTCTTCCCATTGAGACTTCTACAAGAAGCCACTCCACTCCTAGACTTGTAATCCCAGTACTTGGGAGGCTGAGACAGGAGGATCCGGGTTTGTGGCCAGCCTTAGCTACTTAGTGAGGCCCTGTGCAACTTAGTGAGACCCTATTTCAAAATAAAAAATAAGAATGAGGGCTGGGGGATATAGCTCAGATGTAGAATGCCACTGGGTTCCATCCCCAGCACCAAAAAAAAAAAAAAAAAAAAAAAGAAAGAAAGAAAAGAAAACCGAGCAATTGGATTTAGAAACCAGATTTGCAACCTAGCTTATTTGATGGCAGTGATAAGATTTTTGTCCCCAGGGCAACAGGGAACTTGGTCAAGGGTTATTAACTTTTCCTCTTCAAAGGAAACCTGGTGGCATTCTTATCATCCTTTCCCACACACTCTTCGTAGCTTGAACTACTTAGGACAGTGTTTCTCATCTTGGGCTGCAAACTAGAATTCTTGGAGAAACAAAACAAACAAACAAACAAACAAATAAACAAACAAACAAATAAATACCCAAACTACTCATGTGTGAGTCTCATTTCAGTCCAATTAATTCAGAATCTCTAGGGTAGGACCCAAACCTGGAGGTTTTTATGAAGCTTCCAAGTGCTTGCAACGGGGCTGGAATGAAGATCCCCAACTTGGAGACACAATGTTTGTTCCTGGGGTTTTGTGGGTGTCCCTGGAGGCAGAGTTGGCTTTGGCCTGTGCTCATGAGAAACCTTCCTGGAAGAGGAGACTGGAGCCTTCGGATAGGCATACCCCCTGCTAATTTAGGGGCAGGTTCCTTAAAGGCAGACCCAGAGGTGAGGTTGATGCGTAAGTGATTTTATTTAGAAAGTGCCCCCAGGAGAAGTCTACAAGGAAACAAGCAGAGCCCGGAGTGGTGGCGCACATCTGGAATCCCAGTGTTTGGGAAGTTGAGACAGGAGGATTGCAGGTTCGAGGCCAGTCTCAGCAACTTAGCAAGACTCAGCAACTTAGACCCTCTTTCAAAACAATAAATAAATAAATAAATAAATAAATAAATAAATAAATAAATAAATAAATAAATAAATAAAATAGGGTTGAAGGTGTAGCTCGGAGGTACAATCCTTTAGGTTCAATCCCCAGTACTGCAATGATGATGATGATGATTATAAGAATGAAAATAATAAAGGGAGTACAATCTTACTGAGCCATAAAGAAAAAACAAAATCATGTCATTTGCAGGGAAATGGATGGAACTGGAAAACATTATGCTAAGTGAGATCAGTCAGTCACAAAAAGTAAAAAATGGGATGTTCTCCCTAATATGTGGAAGTTAGGGAGAAAGTGGGACATAAGAGAGACTCCAGACAAAGAAGGAGAAACCTTAGAGGAGCAAAGGAGTTGACTTAACTGAAGGTGATGTGGGAGAGGAGCACCCTAATGCACATGATGGACTTTCACAAACATATCAAAGTCAATCACTAAACTGAACCTGAGAAGGAGGGAGGGCGAGGGAGTGGGGCGGGAATTGGGGAAGGGCTAAATGAGAGATATATGTATGTATGCCTCTACCAGCTTGTACCTCACAAAGATGTATGATTACAATGCACCAATAAAAAAAAAATTAAAAATTAATCAAGGGAGTAAGCAGGGCCAGAAGGAGAGTCTGGTCGCTGGTCCCCAGAGGTGACTGCCCCATTCCCTCCCTCCCTGATGGCACGTGCCCCTTTCTCTCACCAGGGCGGCCTTTTCTTCCCTCTGTTAGAGCTGCTCTTATAACTTGCCCTGACCAGTAGACACGGTAGAAATGAACTAGGCGAATCCCAGGCCTGTTTTTCAAGAGGCTTCCCAGTATCTTCTTGTCCCTGGCAGCAGCCCCGTGACATGTAAGAAACCCGGCCACCCTGAGACCTCTGGGCTGGGGAGTTCAAGCTAGAGACAAGGGGAGGTCCAGCAGAGGACAGAACTGAGGAATCCAGCTGACAGTGACAATCAGAACCCCAGACGATGACGCCTGTCATGCAACCCCGCCAACCTCCTACTCATTGCATACACACCAACAGAGCTCCCCAAACACCCCGGAGGAGGCGGGCCATCTCGCCATGGCTCCTCTCCATTCCTGACCAGGAGCAAGATGAACATCTAGAATAATTGAGCCAGGCCTGGCACAGCATGCCTGCAATCCCAGTACTTAGGAGGCTGAAACAGGAGGACTGCAGGTTTGAGGTCAGCCTTAGCTACTTAGTGAGGCCCTTAGAAACTTAGTGAGACTCTATTTCAAAATAAAAAAAATAAATGAAAAGGGTTGGGGTGTAGCTTGAAGGTAGGATGCTCCCCTGGGGCCAATCCCCAGCACCAAAAGAAAACAACAACAAAAAATAAACAAGCAAAGGGAGACGACTATAAATGCAGTGTGCTCGGTGACAGCCCAGAGAGATGTTTCTGGTTCTAATGGTTCAGCATCCTGTCCATGCTGTTGCCGTGGGAAACAGGGAGAGAGAGCTGGAGGCCATTTCCATGGTCAGTGAGCTGGGCAGGGTGAAGGCTCCTGAGAATGAGGCCATGGGTAGACATTTTAGAGACGGCAGGTGACAAACCTTCCTCTCCCTATCCCTGGTGCACATAGGACCCCCAAAAGCCACCCCTGTATTGCTGCCTCAGGGCTCTCTGAGACCCCAGACCACCTTCCAGCTACCACGAGGCTCCATCTGACCTGTGAGAAGAAGGGAGTTCTGGGCCCACATCTGCACCCGGTAAGTAGGGGAACCCAGCTGCCTCACACCCCCCTGCACACACGAGCTTACAGTGTCTACTGGATGTGAAATTAATTTCTGCTTTTTCACCTAAGCAAGCAGTACATGTTCATGGAAGAAAAATGGTAAATTATACAGATAAGCACAGAGAAGGAATTAAGTGACCATTATTTCTCCACAAACCGGAATATGCTAGTGTATGCACTTCCAGGTGTGTGTGTGTGTGTGTGTGTGTGTGTGTGCGTGCGTGCGTGTGTGTGTGTGTGTGTGTGTAAGGGGGAGGGGAGTGCAAAGAGACCAAATCAATTTATTTCTCTTTCTCAAAGCGTGGAGTCATACATCTGTAGTTTAATACCCTTTCATTTGCATTAATTATTTTCATGAGCATGTTTCAGGTCAGTAGACAAATTTCTATAGCAAAACACCTTGATAAGTCAAAGAAGGTTGTCGAAAATGTCTTTTTTAAAAATGAGTTGTGTACTTATTGAAAATACAGCTAGGGCCGGGCGTGGTGGTGCACGCTTGTAATCCCAGCATTTGGGAGGCTGAGACTGGAGGATCTGGGTTCGCAGCCAGCCTCAGCTACCTAGTGAGGCACTCCGCAACTTAGTGAGACTCGGTTTCAAAATAAAAGAATAAAAAATAGGGCTGGGGGTATAGCTCGGAGGTAGAATGCCCCTGAGTTCAATCCCCAGTACTGCAAAAAAAAAAAAAAAAAAAAAAAAAAAAAAAAAAAAAAAACAA
>PVLC010049597.1:0-10381 GCA_004027655.1 Graphiurus murinus | reverse complement strand
GAGGAGGAGGAGGAGGGAGAGAGAGGGGGAGACAGAAAGGGGAGGGGGAGGGGAAGAGGAAGGAGAAGATGGAAGGAAAGGGGAAGGAGAAGAAAAGGAAGAAAGAGAAGGAGGAGGAGGAACAAGAGGAGCAAGAGAAAGAGGAGGATGAGGAGGAGGAGGTAGACCACCTAGTAGTGGGAAGAAGAGGCACAGGAATGTGAACAGCTGGAATCTATAAGGGGATTACTGAGTGAGTGAATGGTCTCTTTGTGGAGTCTATAATATTGCTTAGGCAAAAGTGATGGAATAAAAATATTAACATAACTGTGTCTGCACCTTGGCTGTTTCCAGCCATGCTGGCTCAGCAGTTTCCCAGCCCAGCCTGATGCAGTTTCTTCAGCTTGCTGCCTCCAAGGTCACTACCTTGCTACCACCAGGGCCTCTGTGCTGCAGACTGGAGAGGAAAATCATGGAAATAGAGGATAGGCCCTGGGGTGAGAGTCCAGGGCCCCATTCAAAAGACTTTGAGGACCAAGTCCTGGGCAGCAGCTGCAGTGAGCAGGCAATGTGAGGGAGGAGAAAGGAAGGTTTAAACTACAGTGCCAACGACCATGCTTCCCTTCACAAGCCTACAGGGGCACAGGCAAGGAACGTAAATTGGTTTAAAATTACTTCGGGTTGTATAGGCTGTGTTCTTTTCACTACAGCACTGCTTTGGGAATAAATCACAGGAGTAGTGGCTCTATAAAAGTTATAAAAATAATCTAAAAGATTCCCTCAGAGATAGAGAGACTGACAGAGAATTCCCTAAGCCTTCTCAACTTCTGTTTCCAGGCTTTTTTTTGGGGGGGGGGGGGGGCAGGCCAGCTCTGAGCTCGGTGGCCTTCGTCCCACTGTAGCTCTCTCAGATCCTTTCCTTTCCTCCTGCCACTTCTGAGCAGTTCTCTGTCCCTTGGGGCCCTTTGTTCAGCCTGATGTGGAGAGAAACACAGATTCCCAGGCTGCACAGGGAAGTCTCTTCCATAGAAAACACAGGCCCTTTCTCTGGCTAAGGAATAGAATGCTGATTCCTATAGGCATGGGCACTGGTTTCACCCCTTAGGAGGACTGTCATCAATAAACCACACACACCACACACACACAGCAGTGATGACTCAGATGTCACCTCATGCCACATAATTCTGTGGCTCCTCGAGTCCCCCAGCCTGTGAAATGGGGCACTGGCCTTCATGGGAGCACCACCTCTTCCTTAGAGGGAGATGATGATCTGGGTTCTCACATGGAATTCCAGTCTTATCTTATGGGAAGGAGGAGGTTTACTTGGGAAGGGCACGCTGGGCCAGGTGCAGTGGGTTTCTAGGAAGGTGTAATAACAGAGAAAGTAGTGATGCTTGCAAAACAAATCAGAATTCATAATTGGAGTAGCAAACATAGTTAACCTCATTTTCTGCTGTACCTGATATTAATTTAATGTCTTTGGCTTCATCATCTTGAGATATCTCAATATCCTCACTCCGTCCAATGCACCATCATTACTAAGTTCCTTGACCGGCTCTGCTCTGGCAACCAGTATCTGACCTCTGCAGCCAGTTATTCCTGCAGCCTTTACTCCCATACCCATAGAAGTATGTGACTTCTAAAGACATGAGTCCTTTACAGCCTCAGTTTTCTTCCAGTCCATCAGCATCTCAATGCAGCACAACTCATCATTAACCCCTTGAATAGTTTTATTTCTCTAGACTTAGAGTGTGTCTTAGTCAGCATTCCTATAGCTGAAGTCCAAAAAACTGACCATGGTACTTAGAGAAAGGAAGATTTATTTGCTCATGGTTTTCCCTGGAGATATGGGAGTTCAGCCTATGTGAGTCTGAGGACTGCAGATCTCAGGTCATAGAGGCAGGAAGCAGAGAGAGAGAAAGAGTACAAGGTTTTGCTCCTCATGCCATGGAAACCAGAAGCAGGAGAATTGGACAAGAGAAGGAGGAACTATATATAATCCCCCAGGCTGCAGCCTCAGAGACCTGCCCTCTCCACACCCTATTATCCCAGGCCACCACCCAGATAAATCCATTACAATAAATCCACTGCTGAGATTATAGCCAAGCCCCACTTCCAACTTTGCCATCCTATTTCCATGAGGAATAGTGGGGAGCATTTTATTTTTAAACCATTACAAAAGGACTGCCTGGTTTTGAATCCTATCTCTAACATATTTGACACTGAAGACTCTGGACAAATTTTACTTACCTGAAACATAGCTTCATCACCTGTTAAATGGATCTGACATGAATTCCAAATTCCTAGACTAATTAAGAATTTCAGCCAGGCATGGTGGTGCATACCTGTTATCTTAGCTACACAGGAAGCTGAGACATGAGGATCACACGTTTGAGGCTAGCCTGGGCAACTTAGCAAGAACCTGTCTCAAAAGAAAAAAGAAAAAAGAGTAAGGAGTACCTCAGTGGTAGAGTTCCCCTGGGATCAACTCCCAGTACTAAAACAAATTTTTCCAAACAAAGAATACACATAAAGATCTTAAATTTGTATTTGTGTAACATAGTATGCACCTAATAAGTATTATGTCTTACTATTTTCCATCATTCCTTGCCTTTGTCCATCAAAATTCTGATCCTGGTTGTTTTAGTTAGATATAGGATGTCCCCTGAAGATCTCATTTATTGGTGTTTGGAGTTGATACAATTGAGTCATGAAGGCTATAATCTCATCAATAGATAAATCCTAGATTTATCTAGGTGGTAATCCATTTATCTGGATGGTAACCTAGGCTTGTGGCATGTGGCTGGAGAAGGTGGGTCCCTGGGGATATGGTCTTAGGGACTGTGCTTGGGTCTTTGAATTCCCTTGCTTGCTCTCCTTCTGGCCTCTGTGATATGAGGAGCAGAACCTATGTGCTCTCTCTACTTCCTGCTGCCATGCCCTGAGATCCATAGATTCTAGCCTCATATGAACTGAATCCAGAATTTTCAAGAAATCATGAGCAAATGAACCTTCCTTCCTCTAAGATGTCTGGTCAGTTGTCTTGGATAATATCAGTGAGAATTATGGTTCAATACTACAATTAGCCATATCAGGGTCCTGTACCTGGAAAGTTGAATGAGACTCAAGAAAGCCTTGAAAAATTGGAGCAATTCCATCACTGCCAATTAAACAAGAGTCTTCTCATTGGATTCTTGGCTCAAAAGGCCATGTTTTGCCTATGGTTAGCTCTCACATTCATTTTCCCTAATTTCCAATCCATATTTTCCTAATTTATCTTAATCCTGCTCACACAAGCCCTAAATGTGCCCAGAATAAAACTGTCTCCTATGTAATTAAATGGAGGCCACAAGCATAATTTACCTTGACTTCTACCCTGTACCCTGCAATACATCCTGTGGGTCCTTACATCCACAGCTTCTTCCTGTCCAGGGACAAATGTCTTCCCTGATCATCCATCCTCTGAATTTTCCAGGTTTTCCTCCATCAACTGCCCCTTTCTAAGTCCTCAGCTGCCCTGGCTACCTAGATGGAGTGATAGAAATGGAAGTCTAGTTGTAGATTCATTCTATAAGTAAACATGTTCTTCTTACTGCCCCTCCCAAAATAAAAGCCCCTCATTTTGATTCTGTCCCCTCTAGTAATAAGTTTCTCCTCTTCTCATCAAAGTTTCTTGAAGTATAAGCAATGCAGTCTACACACCATAAGGCCCATCCTTCCCAGGCTCCCACATCCAGACTCCCATTCCATCATTCTGTCTAGGCCAATTCTTATCCGAGCTCCCCTATGCACCTGGAATAAATGACCTGAACATTCCTTTAGCCCCAACAACACCTCCATTACTCACCTTGGCCCTTGCTTGCACACCTACAGCCAAACTCCCCCCACCCATATTTCCTTACTCTCCAACTGTTCTTTCTCTATTGTATTTATAGAAAGCTCTTCCTCTAATTGTCCCTTAAAAGTTGAGGATTTCTAGAGTTTTCTTTCTGAACCACTGGTCTTCTCATGTAACATACTCCCTCTCAATGATTTTATCTTCCTGTCTGGTCATATGTTCTAAATCCCTAACTTTAGTATGGGCTTATTTCCTAAACTTCTCATCTTATTGGTTTGTTGAAGTCTCCACCATCAGAGTATCAAAGGCCTTTGAGTTAAATCCTAATCATCTTTCTCCATGCACCTCCATCCTCAAA
Source organism: Graphiurus murinus (assembly GCA_004027655.1). Lineage (NCBI taxonomy): Eukaryota > Metazoa > Chordata > Mammalia > Rodentia > Gliridae > Graphiurus > Graphiurus murinus. The sequence goes on along the minus strand of PVLC010049597.1, from coordinate 6,206 downwards.
ATCAATATCTTTCCCCCAATTGGTGATTTCACCTTCTACAGTTCCCCTAAGACAGGCCACTAAGCTGTTCCTCCTCCCTCCAGGCAACCTGTCACCACATTCCCTCTCACCTCTTCTCTTCCTTTCCTCCTCTGCTCTCCTAGCTCCAGCTCCTCCTCTCTCACCTCAAAACTGCTACCATCTCTTCATGGATATCTTTCTTTCTTTTTTTGTGTGTTACTGGGGATTGAACTCAGGGGCATTCTACCTCTGAGCTATACCCCCAGCCCTATTTTTTATTCTTTATTTTGAAACAGGGTCTCACTAAGTTACAAAGTGCCTCACTAGGTAGCTGAGGCTGGCCACAAACCCGGATCCTCCAGTCTCAGCCTTCCAAATGCTGGGATTACAAGCATGCGCCACCATACCCAGCTCTCTTCATGGATTTCTATTTTATCTTGTTCTTCCAAACCTTCCCCTTTGGGTGGTACCAGAGGCAAATACCAAACACAAATACCCATTTACTACTCTGCTTCAAACTTTTGTGTGGATTCTCATTTTCAATAATTTTATCACAGCTTCAAAGGACCCATGTTATCTATCTTTAAGAAAACTCTCATATTATCCTTTTGCCTCTCCTCAACCTGCATATTAAGCTCCACCTAGAACAAATCTATGTAGTTCCCCATACACTGTGTATTATATTTACATCTGTGCATTTTCTGAGCCCTATGAGATGGAATACATCTCTTTGCTGTTAGTAACCCTCACATACTAACATCTAAGGGGTTTATTGCTTTGTTTTTTATTGTTTTGCAGTGCTGGGGATTGAACCCAAGACCTTGTGCATGCTAGGCAAATGCTTTATGAGCAGCATCGTCAGCCTAGATATCTGAGCTCTTACTGCATGTTTTTTCAGGATCATTTTTTTTTCTTTCTGGTTCCCCAACCAGCCTTTGAGCTCCTTGAAGGCAGAGCCCAGTCTTTGCCTTCTCTGTGTGCCTGGCACCTTCCCGGCCCCTGGCCTGTGAAGGGTCTTGAGTAAATGCTGGTTAAACTGAACTGAACTGACTGTCTAAATTGGTCACTATGTCGCTTGTTCTTAGAACTCTCCACATCTGGCCCACATCAAACCTTCCTACAACTGCCTCTTCAAAGGCAGGAACATTCCTTCCAGATGAAAGTCCTCTTCCACTGTCGCAAGCTCTTTCCTGACTCTCCCTCTGTGAGTTTCCACTTCACTTGTATGGTCCCATGAGTGGGAGCTATTTTCTGGTTTTAAATAAAATAAGTCATCTGACACCCCAAAGTCATCCCAAATGACCTTTGTGTGATGGAAAGGACACTCGACGGGGAGCCAGGAGACTAAAGTTACAGACACTGCTCTGTGGCTGGTATTCTGTCTGACAGAGAGTGACATTCTGTCTTGCTGGGATTTCCTTTTCCTCATTTCCACAGTGCCGAGGTGGGGACAGCTGACCAGAGCTGGATTATCTGACATGTTAAGAACTTTCTTTGTTTAGGCTTTACCTGGCATCTTTACAAGCACAATACTGGGATGGCTCAGCTCTTAGTGCAGCCATGAAGGAGACCCAGAGGTAATAAGGTGAACCAGAGGAGGGAAGAGGGATTGAGAGCAGTCTCTATTTTTCTCATCTAAGAATTAATCCAGGACAAAGAGCCGCTGAAAGAAAACCCTAGTCTGAGATTCAGACTCTGACCTGCTTCCTCTGGTGCTCTTAACTCTTGTGTTCCTCAGAGTCCAGACTTAACTTGCTTGAACTTGCTCATTCCTCACTTACTCCCTGCCAGTTCTTTTCAAAAAACAAAAAAAAAGAAGAAGACACTTACCCTCTAAAGCTTTCTGCTGTGTTACAAATGGCCCTACAGCCACAGCAAAGAAAAAAGTATCTTCCTGCCCCCAAATCCTGTGCAGAGCTTCATCTCTCCTCCAGGAGCTTGGACACACTGCCCCCCCCCCCATGGGCTGCCCCAAGCTCTCTCAGATACAGTAAATCTCAGAGAAAGATGAGGGCCTGCCCAGCTGTGTGCTCCCAGCCTCGGAGGGGCCTCAGAAGGGAATAGAAGCTTGTGTTAAAAACAGCCAGCAACCAGTCGATGCATCATAGCAGGAGAGGAAGGAGCTGATTTTCAGTAACTCAGCAACCACTCACTCGCCAAGAACAGAGTACATGGTCTACTCTACGGGGAGTGTGAAATGATTTCTTTCACACTGTTCCTTATTGGAACATTCCCCATCGACAGCAATCACTCACCCTCCCAGGGAGACAGCTCAGAGAAACAACAAGCGATAGAGAATATACAGGATTGTGCATAGGCACACTAATGCACACAGGGAGACACAAAAACTCATATGCAGAAGCCCAGGTGAACACACTCTGGTACACAAAAATCTAAAGGGCCCATTTACGGAAATGTGTGATGCACATAAGTAAAACCAGCATTCAACCATTGGGACCTACATAGCCTCAGACACAATGACCTGCAGTTCCGTACGCCATGCCAGACACCATGGACATCACACTTGGGCACACAGAAGCCCAGAAAGACATACAGACACTTGAAGAATATTTTTAGGAAGTGTACCAAGATGAATAGCCACTTCAACCCTGACATTGATCAGGTGTAGAGGAGGCAGGGGAAATTTTAGTAGGAGAGTAAAATGTGTAGTTTAAGGACTCACTCTACAGACTTTATGAAGGTGACTTGATAAGCGGGATGGGCCATCAGCAGGATTGTTATTACCCTCTAAATTAAGAGAATTTCAGCTGAGGCTGCAAAAGGGATAGATTCCAGAAACATGTTTTTGGTCAACTTGAACAAACATAATGACTAATTAAGTATATCTAGAAATGAAGCTGTGGCTTGGGATTCTGGCTCCAGCCACAGAGAAAGGAGGTAGAGGTAACTTCACACCATGAAGATCCTCTTTGCTTATTAAAACTATAGACCAAGAGTGCCACAAAAGTAGACCTCAGAGAGGGGGACCTTGACTCAGGACAGGTGGGGACCTTGGTATATATGATAAAAAAGAATTTCAGCAGGCACTGTCAGCAGGTGCAATCGGAGACACAGATTTAGTTAGGAAAACAGATGCACATTCAAGGGAGAATGTGGGCTATCTCAAGAGAGAGCCATCTCTTTGGGAAAAGTAAGAAACACACATTCAAGAGAGAAAGTGGTCATCTCCAAAGGAGAGAGAACATCCCCTTGTTCTGGAACATTAATATTTATAGAGGGACAGAAGCTAGGGGCTGAACTAGAGATGGTTGTTTCAGGGCAGTTACGTGTTTTCACACCAGTTTTCCCCAGTCTTGTGTAGTGCCCTCACCTCTTGTAACTTCTGCACGCAAGAATGCAGGGTGCAAGACTCTGACTAAGGAAGGAGGTGGGCTAGGTTACTCAAGTTGCTTGTTTTGCATTTCACAGGTGTTTCCTGCCTTCCAAAGGTTCACAGATGCTTCTCTTTTGAGACTCAGTATACCTTTCTCTTCCTTTCTCTTTCTGTACCGGGAATTCCTATCTTAAAAGTATCCTGAGTACCATTCTCTGGGGGCATAGTGTCTGACCAAGACTGGGGACTGGAATATATAGCCTGAACTCTAGTGGGGTCTCAAATCCCCACCCAGCATTTTGTCTGTCACAGAAAGATGACACAAAAAAGGCCAGATGACTGAAGAACGAGGAGCCTGCCCAGAGTCCAAATCATAAAGACCTCACATTGGCGTGATGGTGTCCTCAGGATCTTCCAACTACTTGGGTCACCACTCATCGCTATGGCCTAATGGCAAGATTATAAATTTTCCTTCAGACCCAGATCTCTATGGAATCAAAAAGACACTTTGAGAAACAAATGTCATTCTGTGCTCCCTCCTCCCTGGCTCTCCCCCCAGGCTCCTCTGCTTAGGGACAGAATTGTGTATGTGCATAGGATCATGTTTCTGTAATCTTCTTTAGCCTCAAAAGTGTGATAATTTTAATGAAAAAGAGGCACCTGAGCAAGGACTTGTAAGTACCTAAATGCCACCTGGCAGAATTGATGGCCCAACAAAGCATCAGAGGATGCTCTCTAGAGAAGGTATTCTGCCTGCAGGAGAAGCAGGTATCCAGGGTTGAAGGACAGCCTGCAAAGGCAGCAGCTAAGCCGGCTGTATTTTCAGCATTAAATCTTCCCTGGGAAGGATAAGACGGAGAATCCTCTCTCAAAGGCCTAATTCATGGGAACCGGGTGTGACTTTAATAGAAACCAAGTCCCAAAGGAGGAAACTCGGGAGATGCTCTGAAGGTTTCAGATGCGCTCAGCAACTCCCAGGAGAATCTCACTTCTGTTCAGAATCTTCATTCCCTTCTCTGTGTCCCCTTAGCTAGGAGTGTACTTTGTCCTTAGCACATAGGGATTACAAAAGAACACGGCCTCCTGAAAATGTCAGTCCCACAGAGGATCAGGAAGTCCTCAGCTCTGCCTTCAGCCTCTAATGCACCAAGTAAATTCACCCAGATGGTCAAGGGGAAGGGAGAAAGGGGAGCAGGGGGAAGGGAATCTCTTCTCTCTTCTTTCTTCTGGTTCAGCAGAACTCTATTAAATGATAGTCATGCAATTCATGGGAAATCAAGAGACACCAGGGAAAGTTCTGTATCTAATGGTTCAGACAGACTTATAAACCAATATTTGATAAGACAGGGGCAAGTGCTAATGGTGATACATAAAAAGAACCAGGAAAGTGTAGGAGAAATAGTCACTATCACCTAAGGAGTTCCCAAAGAGAGGAACCTCAAATGAAGACCAGTGGGGTCCTTAGGGGAGATGACAGATGAGAATTTCAGCACAAGACAGAGACAGAGATCTGTTTATAAAAATAGATATGTATTCAAGGGAGAATGTGAGCTATCTCAAACGAAAGAGACATCTTTGTTGTAAAGAAATGAATACTACTCAGGTAGGCCATCTCCAGAGGAAGAAATAGCAATCAATTGATCTGGAGTGGTAATATTTATAGAAGGACAATAGCTAGGGGCTGGACCAGGGGTGGCATCAGGGTGAAGTTACACAATTTCCTACAAGATTTCCCAGTGTATAAGCACTAACCTCCTGTTTTGCAGGCCAGGGCCCAGGCTATGGACAAGGTCTGGGTTGCTCAGGAGTTTCCTGTGTTACATTTCAAAGGTTCTTGGATGTTTCCTGTACCCAGCGAGTCCAATTTTCTATTGAGAGTCAGTTCTTTTGAGACTCAGTATCTCTTCCATTTTCTCTACCCATGTATTCCTATCTCAGTCACAACCTCTGTGTTTGAAATTGTTGGAGATAACGGTTACTGAAAAGGCTTCATGAAAGAGAAGGGAGATGGGGCAAGAGGAAGGATGTATTGAAAAGCACAGGCTGGGTGTTGAGTGATTCCGGATCTGCACCTCTGAGGCACAGGACTGAGCCCAGGCCTGCCCCCCTGGGAGCCCTTCCCTAGTACTGTTCAGTCTGGGAAGAAGCTGCCATTATCTTGCTTGAGTCTCCCTGCCATTGAATTGTCACTGGAGAAGAGATGATTCCATGAAAGGCCTGAGGAGTTTCCAGAATGAGAGAAAGGAGAATGCCACTCAGGACTGGCAGGATCCTGATGGAAAAGAATTTCAGCATGTGCCAAAGACATAGACAGAGGTTTATTTAGGAAAGCAAGAAATACACATTCAAGGAAGAATTCAGCCATCCTCAGAGTGAGAGGTGGCTCTTCTTTTATAGGAAACTTGCTGAAGGGTGGTCAGGAGAAGTATGTGAGGATGACTTTAGTATGGTCATCACAGGATGATTTAGGGTGTTTGGGTCATCTTCTGGATCCTGAGGGGGATTTTATTGTCTAATTAGTAGATATCTCTTTTATTTTAAGCCATACATAGGTGGGATGGATTAAAGTGCTCAAGGTAGTTATTGTAAGTGAATGGGTTTCCTGCTTTGGTGACCCTGGCACCTGTCCAGATCTTTTGTGTAGTCTCTATTATCTAGTCCATAGATATATCTTTGAGGATAATTAATAACAGTGCTTAGGGTTTTTTTTTTTTTTTTTTTTTTTTTTTTTTTTTTTTTTTTTTTTTTTTTTTTTTTTTTTTTTTTTTTTTTTTTTTTTTTTTTTTTTTTTTTTTTTTTTTTTTTTTTTTTTTTTTTTTTTTTTTTTTTTTTTTTTTTTTTTTTTTTTTTTTTTTTTTTTTTTTTTTTTTTT
>PVLC010049596.1:0-10382 GCA_004027655.1 Graphiurus murinus | reverse complement strand
AGGGGCTCATGCGAAGGTGGATGAACAGCCTCCCTTTTCCCATCTCGGGAGTCTCTCAAGTTCTCAACAAGGAACATGCACACATGCACTTTTCTGCTGCCACAAATGCCTCCTTCACATGTCTACCATGGCTAATATTTAGGAATCCTTAGTGTTGTTTTGGGGGGAAGGTTATTCTCTTGGCATTCCATTTTTCTTTGTCCTGGGCCTTTAGGAAAAGCTTCCATCAGAGGTGGCACAAGTGTATGCGTGGTGTATGTGTGTTGTGTATATATATATATTCACACACAAGTACACACACATAGAGCTAGACATCTTTTCCTTGGATTGTTGTGCTAAGAATCAACCCAGAGCCTCCACACTCTAGCGCGCATTCTCACACTAAGTGTGATCTATACACCAATACAAGCAGTTCTAGGTCTCGATTATCCCTGAGGACTTTATATTTTTGCTCTGACACTGGAACCTCTTCATGTCATCTGCTTATATACTGCAAAAGGCTCACAGATCTTCTTTTATTTTTATGAGAAACAACTTATTCTGGTGTCTCACTAGGTATGAAAGGAATGGTAGGGACATCTGTGTCCCTTTCACTTGTTATGGTCATTCATGGGAATTTGATCCAGGCTTATAACTTGCAGCAATTGTCACCACGACATGGCTGCCCTCTGATAAGCAGCAGGGCCTGCACTCGGGGGACTTGCACACCAGGTAGTAAAGGATGAGGCTGGTGCACAAACAGTAGAAATACAAGGAGGACCTGGCAGAGACAGAGGTAAGGTGTCCTCCCTTCCAACCCATGAGGGTGCAGGTGAACAGAAGATCCCTGGGTCTAGGGCCCTGGCTCCTCAATAAGGGAAAGAAAACTGCTATCACTCTGTCTTCAGTCACCTGGCTCCACTTGGGAAACAGGCAGGTCTTTGTGTCTCCTTCCTGGCAGAATGCAGGAGACACAGGGACTAGCTCCTATCAATCCCCTCCCTCTTGCTGGTAAAGATCGCCTGTGTCTCACAGATCAGGATGCTTGCAGGGAGAAATGTTCTTCCCAGGGCAGCTCCCAGATGGACACTTGTCTTTGCTGCCCAGACATGGGAAGGGCACCACTGGCAAAGAGAAGGTAAAATGACAAATGGGGGGGGGCACATATACCATGTGGAAGGACAGCTGGCAGGAGAAAGACTTCTCGAGAGGAAGGGATTGGTGGGCGACTGCTGTGGGAAGCCAAGTTTCCTCTGGTGTTCAGTTCACCTCTCCTGATTTCTGAGGCCATCCCACAACTTTTCATCAAGAACCAGAGGTGATTCTCTGGCGGTTCCAGAGAATCTGGGTCCTCCCAACTTCCAGGTGAGTTGCTGAGCCAGGTGGTGAGAGTGGGGCAGGGGGTGGGCAGAGACCTGAGTCTTTGATACTTGCCACTCTCTCTTTCCTTGTGACTTCACTAAGGGACAGGGCAGTGGAACAGGTGGCTGTTTTGTGGGCTGGGGTAGAGGATGAGGCATGTGTAGTGCCCCTAGTGTCTTGTGTTCTCTTGCTTCTCATGATGAGCATGACAAAAGCTCATTTATATTTAGTGGAAATAAAAATTAAACCCAGGGGCACTCAACCACTGAGCTACACACCTAGCCCTTTTTGATATTTTTAATAGAGTCATATAGCACAGTAGCAGGGCACACACCTATAATCCCAGTATTTGGGGTGTTGAGACCTGAATTGTAGAGTTGAGGCCAACTTCAGCAACTTTGTGAGACCCTCAGTAATTTAGGGAGAACCTGTTTCAAAATAAAACAGGCTATGATTGTAGTTCAGTGGTAGAATGCCCCAGCATTCAATACCCAGCAACCCCTCCCCCATATAAAAGAAAAAAAGAAGGGAGCATGGGAGAGAGGAAGAAGGCAAAAGAAACAGAGTCATGCTAAGTTGTGCAGGCTGGCTTCAAACTTGAGATGCTCCTGTCTCAGGCTCCCAAGTATAATATTACAGCTCTGTCCTGGCAAGATATGCAGCTATTTGTGTCTAAAATGCTTTCGCTTAACACAATGTCTCTGGGTTCATACATGTTGTAAAATTTAAAATACTTTGCTCCTTTTCTGTGTAATGCATACTCCATTATATGAATAAACTAAATCCATTAGTCAGATGAAATTTTATCCAGTTTTTGAATACTGTTGCTATGAAAATTTTTTCTACTTTATGAAAAATGTTGCTATGACTTTTTCCACAAATATTTGTGTGAAAATATGTATTCAGTTTTGGGGGGTATGTATTTGGAGTGCACATTCTGGATAATATAGTAATTATAATTTGTGTTGGTCTATCTCTCAGCTTACTTATTACTTTCACTTTAATCTGCATTCCAACCTGTAGATAGTGAATTTGTGTAACTATTATTTTGCTTATTGAATTTCTACAACTTATGTAATTTATATTTCACTCTTTTATATCTTAAATGTTTTGCTAAGACTTTTTTCATTTGTTTCAAAGGTGTTTATGTTTGCTTATTGAAGTATTTTTATGATTTTGCCTTAACATCCTTTCCAAATAATTCCACTATCTTTGTATTTTTTGGTGCCTATTGATTCTTCGGAAGACCCTGGTTCTTGTTGTGATGAGTTTTTATTCTATGCAGTGTATTTTGAGCAGTACGAGGCTCTGATTTCTATTCACATAGTATTAATTTTATAGTCGGGTTGGGATTTTACTATTGGGATTCTATTCACTCACATAGTCTTTGCATTTTCCCACCAACTCAGAGGTGAAGTTCCCTATCTTCACCAAGGATGAATGATAGATAGGTTCTACCTCACATGTCAAGACTCTCCATCTTTCTAGTGGCTGGAAAGTACATCCACTTTCTCTCCATTAGGGAAAGATGGTAGTTGTGAGGGATTATGTGGGGGATTATTTTAAACCATTGTATTTTTCTGGAGTGGCCATTAGCTCTATCCTGCATGGTTTCCCCTTCTCAGTGCCCTGAATAGGAAATGTTGGCTTATCCTGAATAATAATAACAATAATAATTATTATAATAATAACAGTTATTATTATTACTATATGTGCCAGTTAGCATATAAAGGCTTAAATATTTATACCAAGGTCATAATACACTGGCAATAATAAAATATAAAAGAAGAAATTCTTGATTGGGTGAAACGGACCCACTCTATCTTTTTTAGAACTAGAAAAGCAAATACTGGTTTTGAGGAGAAAAATAATAGCTTCATTATTTTGCTGTAAGCTAATGTACCTCAATCAAGACACAAAAAAATCCTCTCCTCTCCTCTTCTCTTCTTTGTCTGGTACTGGGGATTGATCTTATGAAAATTCTACCTCTGAGATGCACCCCTAGACCTTTTTATGTTTTCATTTTGAAACAGGATCTCAATAGGTTGCTGAAAGCCTTACTTAATTGCCAAGACTGGCTTGAAACTGTGATACTCCAGGCAGCTTCCCAAATACTGTGATGGCAGGCATGTAGCCCCATGCCTGGCTGAAAGGTATTTTCAAAGTCAGTCAATGAAAAAAATTTCAGTTTTTCAGAGGAAAATGGACTTTTAGGTTCAACAGTGCAGGGATCTGAAAAGCAGGAGAATCCTATGAGAGCTGTAAAGGAGAAACCTTTCAAATGACAAAAATCAGTAGATGAGAACAGGTTAAAACATTTGGGAATCTAGAGCAAAATCTCTCCACTGAAAAAGTGGGGCTATATCCTCAATATGACATGTTTCCCATTTTAGTCAAGCCTTATTTGGAAAAAAAATATGCATGTATTTTATGATGAACATAAGTGAAAATATTTTCCCAGGAGTACAGTTTCCATGTAAAATGTCTTGCACAAAAAATTCCTTGTAGTAGCCTAGCACTGAAGAGAAGATGCCTTGAATTCCAGAAAGATCTGTCTCTGCTTGCATCTACAAGATATCCCCAGGGCCACCACATGTGCACTACATGTTGTACATTACTCTTCTCAAAAAGATGCCATTCACATTTTTGTCTACATGGATGACACCTTCTTTTGAAAAGGACTGCACAAATGAATGGCTAAATGTGGCAGCCTCATTAATGCAGATTTGGTTCAAGTCCTCAGGGGGCTCTGCCTTTGCATGACCACAAATATTTATGCCTAGGAATTTTGTACCATCTACCCTTATCACTCTCCCTTTCTCATTCTTTCCTGAGTTTTGCCTACAGATTTCTAGTTGAGCAAGAATAGGCAGTTTCACTTTATGTCTCTTTCAGAGGTGAGCGACTGTGGTCTGAATTATCCCATTGCTTTTCAAGTTACTTTCGTTGTATCAGTAAAAAAAGTTTGTGAGCTAGGCTGGGTGGCACACACCTGTAATCCCAGAGCTTGGGAGACTGAGACAGGAGGATTGCAGTGTTGAGACCAATGCTTTGCAGCTTATTGAGATCCTGTTTCGAAATAAGAAAAGTAAAATAGGGCTAGGGGGTATAGGTCAGTGGTAGAAAGCCCCTGGGTTTAATCTTCGATAACACATATACACAAAAATGTGTGCATTCCCTCAAAGTCACTAGTTAAGTAAAAAAGACCAAAAACTCAACAAAGCTTTATGCTGCCCTAAAAAACCCAGACTTGCCACGTAGACCACTGTTACTCAGCACAGAATAATGCAAGAACCTGTATTCCAAGAACAGAGAACAGTTCACACCAGGATGGAGATGTCAAAAACTGCCTTTTTTCTTTAGGCCTTGGAATGAGAAGAGCCCACATGAATTAACAGGAAGGATAGCCAAGACAGAAAATGGGTTTGAAGGTAAGGAATGCTATTTTATTTATTTTAGTTTACTTTTTTTAGCACACACACACTTGTGTGTGTGTGTGTTATTAACCATAATGTGTCTAATGTATAAATAACTTCAAAGTAACAAATGGAAATATCATATTCAGATATTTGAAACAATTTTATGTGATATGAAAAGATTTTTTAAATTTTTATCCATTACAAAGGTACAAGTACTAACAAGAAACTGGGATTTGTTGCCCACATACATAAAATAAGAAAAACTAATTTTAGAGTTTAATGAAAATAAATATATAACTATATTCCCATCCAAGTGAGTAGACACCATAAATTTTATCCAACTGACCTAGATTCTCAAAACTATATTCCCATCCAAGTGAGTAGACACCATATTTTATCCAGCTGACCTAGATTCTCAAAATCCATGATACCGGCCCTTGGAAGAATGCTGGAAACATCCAGGGGGGAGTGGTAGTAGCCTTGGATGCAATTGGGAGGCCTTGAATAAACATAAGTGGCAGTGGAAGTTCTGGGGGTGGGTTGGTGGTCCTGAGTAATTTTCTTTTCTAAAAAGGGGGGTGGTAAGCCAATAAGTTGTGGAATCTATGTGTCTATCACCTCTCCACAGCCAGGACAAGAACCCACAAATTAAGTTAATATTAATTTATACCAGCCATTTTTACTTTTCCTTTATATTTCTAGAAGTAGTTGAATTCTTTCCCTCAAGTCCTATTCTGAGCTGTGTCATCCTCTTATATGAATTTTGGCAAATATTCCTATAATGATCAATATTCACATGCTATCATAGATCTGACATATTCAAGCATGAACAAAAGGAATATGTGTGCTCAGTCATTAGTGATTAGTTATGATTAGTTTTGTTTGTAAAATGCTGGTTTATTGAGGTGTCATTTACTGAGAGAGGAGTATTGAAGTCTTCAACTATAATTATGAATTTGACTATTTCTTCAGTTCTATCCTGTCACCTTCATATATCTTGAATGTCTACTTTGGATGTTTGAACATCTGGAAGTTTTTCATCTTTTTTGTAAATTAATCATGTTATCACTATGTGGCCCCCAAGTGGTCCCCAGGTGATATTTTATCTCAAATCTAATTCTAAAATCAGTAGAGCCACTCCAAATTTGTTGTATTTAATGTTTGCGTGAAATACATTTCCTATAATTTTACTTTTACCTATCCATTTGTTTGTATTTAAACTGGGTTTATTTTAGGAAACATATAGCTCATTCTTTTTTTTCTATACGATCTGATAATTTCAGTCTTAATTGAAGGGTTTAGACTATTTGTATTGTTCCTGGAAATTCTAGGGTAAAAGAACCAACCATCATAGGCTGAAGATGCCAAGAGATTGAAGAAAGGCAGACATATCTAGATTTTCACAGAGTGTAATGTTTTATGTTTCTCTCTTTGTAGTGATGGGGATGCATGTTAAGCAAGTACTTTACTCCTGAGCTACATCCCCATCCCCATCCCCATCCCACCCAGAGTGTAAGTTTACCAGGAATTTATAGAGTGAAGCATGGAGATGGATATCAACAGGACTGATGGATCACTGTAATTTTGATCAGAGGAAAGAGGCACATATATTGGTCAGGAGAAATGTGGCTTTTCTTCAAGCCTAGTATCCTGATTTGCATTGAGCTAACATCAGTGACATCAGGTATAATTCTGGCACTGATAGTGTCAAGGTCTGGTTGTAATGTTCCACATGCCACTCTAATGGTTTTGTTTATCTACATTATGCCGGGAACTATACAAGGAAATCAGGTCAGGATTATTCAGCAAGCAATCATCATGGTTATGATTTAATGTGGCTATTGTCTGGTTAAGCTGGATTCCTAAATATATTAATATGATAGTTTGTAAGAATGTATTTAAATTTACCAGCTGGCTAGAGGACTTCTGTGTTTCATCTTTCTCTCATTCCTCTTTTTTCTTATTTCTATCTCTTCTATTTCTTTCTATCATGGATTTATTTATATAATTTATTTTTTCTCCATTTTTAGCTTAATAGTTATCATAGTTAAAAGAAATAGTGATTGCTCTAGGGTTTAAAATGCCCATGTTTAATTTGTCATAGCTTACCTTCAAAGAACATTTTACTATTCCATGTTTAGTTTAAGAATATTATGATAGAGTACTTATTATTTGCCCTAACTTTTCAATATTTTTATCATACCATTACTTTTACTAATGTTGTAGCCTTCAAAATGTCCATATTTTACACAATCCATCCTTTGGCTTCCCTCCGTGGATGATTGGTTTCAGCACTGTCCACAGATGAAAGGATTCACGGATGTCCACGTCCATAGTGTGAAATGAGGTAGTATTTGCATGCAAACTCTACATACCCACCTTTAAACTTGAAATCACCTCTAGGTTAATTATAATACTTAACAGAAAATAGATTCTATTTAAAAAATCACTGTATTATATTGTTTCAAGTCCTGAAATTCAAATTAAATTGCCTGAGGTTATAGCAATAAAAAAGTGATAAATATAGATTGGTTAAATACATTGTTTTCACTGAAAAATAAAGTACAAATAATTCTAAAAATAAAAAATGCAAATAAATGTAGTTAAGAATAGACAGATAAATTTCCTTGTAGTCAGCTGACATTCTCATGGAAAAAGTATGAAAATACTTAAATTTAATATTGTTGGAGTACCATGGAAGCAACAAGTATGAAAGGAACAAATATTACAGACAGGCAAAAGCTTTAACCCTGGTAGCCTAATGATCACCATTTTCCTTTGGGAGTATTTTAGTAATGTGGCAACTAGATTGAGAAACTGGCCTTCCACAGGCAAAGACACGAGGAAAAGAGAAATCCAAAATGTAATGCCAGGTTTTTATTTTTTATTACATGGAGCACTTGCTAAAATCTGTAGCAGTTTTGAGAACTACCAAAAAATGCTTTTTAAGAAAGAGTGTGATCTATGTCATTTTACAGCTCTAACATAAAAAATTCCTACTCATGGGACAGGGTGGCCACAAATTCATGAACAGTGACACAGTCATGGCATTTGTCAGGTTTTGAAGCTGCCTCTAACAGATGCTAAACAAACAAAGGTCAAAATCTATGAAAGACAAAATTGAATCTCTAAAAGTCTTTCATGTCTCAAAAGAAAGAGACCCACCAGTCTCTCAATCAAAAGCCCAATAGGGCCATACCAATGAGAAGGCACAAAGAGGAGCTGGAGGGCCTCTTAACTAAAACCTAAATTCATCATGGATGCAGCTTGATTTGTGATTGAATTGAGGTGATTTCTAAAAATCCCACAATATTTTCCTAATTGTGGAAATAGAGAATTCTTTAGGGTGGAATAAGTTACATTTTCCCTCTATTATTATTGTGAAACAAAATATCTGATATACATGCAAACGCTAAAAATGAGAGAATGCTGAACAATCTGATCAAAATCCAATCTAGCTTTTAAAGTTTTATTATAGAACCTACATACAAATTTGACTGAACTTTGTTATTGGCTGATTTTGTGCTGCACAGGGGGAATTGCATAGTTTATTCAGAAATGGTATGGGCAGGAAAGTATAAAATATTTGCTATGATGCTCTTTACAGAAAAAAATGTTAACAACTGTGTAATTGGTTGTTTAAAATAAAAGAACAAGAGAAGCTCTTCAAATCACAAGAAAATAAAATATATACCTTATAAAATCAAAAGTAAAACTCATGGTTGATATTTCCAGAGACAACATGGAAGCCATCCGACACCTGGAAATATTTTAATGTGATGGATGAATATTTTTTGAGAAGGAATTTAAAGCAAAGAGAAAAACAAGCTGGCAGAATTCATTGCGACTAGAGCTACATTACAAAAAATATTAACAAAAGATCTAAAAGAAAATGAACACAGATGAAAAGATTAATTGCAGTAACAAAAATGAATAATGAGTTATTAAAATATTGACTTTCTGAAAAAACAACATAAATTACAACTTACTGGGTTTTTGTCATATTTTAAAGTAAAATATAAGACAAATTAGCACAAAGATTAGTGAAGAAATAAAACTTTTAGAAGGTTTCAGCAGTGTTTGTCAAGTCAAAGCATTGCTATCATAAAGGAAACCTATGATAGATCAGTGATCAATGTTAAAATAACCAATTTAAGTACAAATATTTAAAATTTGCTTCTTGAAAGGCAGGATAGAAGGAATACAGGAGATAAAGAATATGAACTATGTAATTCTGATATCAGAAATTGCTTGATTTATAAATACAATAAACAAGTACAGTATAATTTGTTTTATAGAAATTCAAGGATTCGCTCTCATTTATAAGATAAATATATATATTTGTGAGTAAAAAGTAGATGGAAGATAAAATAGGAGAACTATATACCACAAATATAGTACCTAAAATAATTTAAAAAATGTGTGTGGCATATATAGGGCAAATATACTTCACAGAAATATAGTTCAATTCAGTTTAAAAAAAAGCTAAGGCAATATTTGAAAAAAAAGAAAAGAAAAACCAAATATAGGGTTTTGTGGGGAGATTTTAAAACATCTTTACCAGTATCTAATAGAAAATCCAGTACAAAATAGTTGTGATATAAAAATAATTTAAAGCTACTGCATTTAAGAATCTGCTGCATATACTCATACAACCATTCACAGAACACCAAAAAGCCTACAAATGCTAATAACTGTAACATTGTTGAAGAAATGAAACAAGGCATAATTTTCTCAGATGTATATTATTACTTTTTATACTCTGAATTGGGAATTGTTCAGTTCATGTTCAAGTTTTTTATTGGTAGTAAACAGATACACTGCACAAACACTGTACAAAGATTTATTTTAAATATTGAATTTAAAAAACTCCTAAATGTTTTATACCAGTTTTATGGATTCCATAGAGTGTTTTACATATGAGATTAAGTTTTCTATGTTTAGGGACAATTGTATTTCTTCCTTTTTAGACCAAATACCTTTCTTTCCTTGGTTAAAATGTCCACTATATACTGGTGAGTAGAAGTGGTGAGATAATTTTTATCTTGCTCCCAATCTTAAGGGGAAAACTTTCAGATTTTTACTGTTAAAAATTATGATAGCTGTGATTTTTTTGTTGGTGAGTTTTATTAGTATGAGGAAATTTTTTTCTATTCCTAACTTCTAATTTGTTAAGAACAGTGGTTTGTTTTGTTAAATGCTTTTTATGTATCTATTAGGAAATCATGTAAGATTTTATTCATGTGTCCCATTGTTTATTTCTAAGTGGGCACAGTATTGCACATCTGTAATGCCAGTACTTGGGAGGCTAAAACAGGAAGATCACAGGTTTTGTTGCCAGCCTCAGGGACATAGTGAGGCTTTATACAACTTAGTGAGAGCTTGTTTCAAAATTAAAATAAAAAATACATGAGCCAGGCGTGGTGGCTCACGCTTGTAATCCCAGCATTCGGGAGGCTGAAACCGAGGATCCGGTTTCGCGGCCAGCCTCAGCTACCTAGTGAGGCATTCCGCAACTTAGTGAGACTCGGTTTCAAAATAAAGAATAAAAAATAGGGCTGGGGGTGTAGCTCGGAGGTAGAATGCCCCTGAGTTCAATCCCCAGTACCGCAAAAAAAAAAA
>PVLC010049595.1:0-10380 GCA_004027655.1 Graphiurus murinus | reverse complement strand
AGATATTTTAGCTTATCTAAATTCTCTCAGTTCTAAAAATGAGAGTAGCAGATCCTAACCGGGCGTGGTGGCGCACGCTTGTAATCCCAGCATTCGGGAGGCTGAGACCGGAGGATCCGGGTTCGCGGCCAGCCTCAGCTACCTAGTGAGGCACTCCACAACTTAGTGAGACTCGGTTTCAAAATAAAGAATAAAAATAGGGCTGGGGGTATAGCTCGGAGGTAGAATGCCCCTGAGTTCAATCCCCAGTACCGCTAAAAAAAAAAAAAAAAAAAAAAAAAAAAAAAAAAAAAAAAAAAAAAAAAAAAAAAAAAAAAAAAAAAAAAAAAAAAAAAAGTTCCACATCCTAATCCCCAAAAGCCCTGCCCCCACCTAAGTCAGAACAAAAGGACACTGGAAATTTACAGCTAAGGGCAGACCTATCTTGAAACCTGAGAAAGAGGAAGGACTCAATTTGGACCACCTACTCAATTTGCGCCCACCAATACCTGAAGAAGGAGGAGGTCCAGACCTCTTCTGTGCCCAGCCCTCTTAAAAGCCTATAAAGGAAAGGAGTAAACCACGCCTCGCTCTCTTGGGCCCTGGGAAGCGCATCTGGACAGGAAGATGCCCGCTCACCTGTTTTTCTCCCCTTTCCATTATTTTCCTAAATAAATTCCTACTTTTTGTTCCTAAATGGCACGTGTTAAAATTCTTTTTATCACGGATGCCAAGGACCCACGTGTGGGACCGGGTATCCCACAACAAAACCACACAAATAGAGATAAGGAACAGAACCATCCAAAACATATGGAGATCATCAAGAAATAGTAGTTAGGGCTTTAATCATTGGCCTCTGACAGTTAAGTGAGGTTTAGCTGCAAATGGATTGCAAGGTTTCCGTGAGCCACTTTGCAAGGAAAAAAATTCCTAATAACATGCAATTGTCATGCAGTCACCTACATCCCATGTAGCCGTGTTCAAAGACTGAAGAGCCAACAAATAAAAGTGCACCAGACTCCTTTTCTCCATTTCTCAGTGTCCCAGAGTCACTGTTCTCCCTCCCCTCCCCCCACCCAGTCTCTTTTTTTCTCTGCACTTCAGTTAAGTCATTTATCTTGGCATTTATTCAAGTGTTATCTTTTTTTCTTCTGTAGTCTCTAATCTGCTGGTAATATCAGCAGGAGGATTTTTATATTAGTACTATATTGTTCATCTCTTGAGGCTCTATTTGGTTCCTATCACGCATTCCTCTCACATTATATGTGTTTTTTTAAAATCCCCAATCATATTTACTTTAATAGCTGTTCTAAAATCCTTATATGCCAACTGCATAATTTCTATGAATTTTTTGTTTTATTGATTGGCTTATCTTCTGCTTCATTGCTCATCTTGTAATTTGGATGCCAGACTCAGTGAATTTTATGTTGTGAGTGATACTTTTGTTTTGCCTTGCTTTTCCTTTAAAGAGTGCTGGACTTTGTTTTAGTGTCAGCTACTTAAGAATCAGCTTGATCCATTTAAGACTTGTTTGTGAACTACTTCAGACAGTTCTAGGATAACTTATTTCTATGGCTACTTCAGCCCTATTACTAAGGTGTGACATGTGTAGTGTCTCTAGTCAATGTTGATAAGTTGATCCTGGCTGGTAAACATTTGAACAATTCCCAGATTTGTGTCAGCTCCAAGAATTGTTGGTTAGCCGGGCGTGGTGGCACACGCTTGTAATCCCAGCATTTGGGAGGCTGAGACCAGAGGATCTGGGTTCTCGGCCAGCCTCAGCTACCTAGTGAGGCCCTCTGCAACTTAGTGAGAACCTGTTTCAAAATAAAGAATCAAAAATAGGGCTGGAGGGGGAGCTTGGAAGTAGAATGCCCCTGAGTTCAATCCCCAGTACCGCAAAAAAAAAAAAAGAATTGTTTGGTTTATAGCTCCCCAGTAATTGTTCTTTCCTCAGAAGTTGTTTTTGTGCCCAGCCTGTGAAGTTTTACCATATGCATGCACTGGTTGGTATTAAGTCAAAGATGGAGGAGGGGGAGGGAGATACCTTTATGCAAATTTCTCAAGTTCTTTCTCTGTTTAGTTTTCTTCCCTCTGAGGTGCTGCCCACACATTCTGGCTGCCCTGACCACCCTGAACGCTTATCTGTTTCTTCAACAAGACAACAACATTCTTCTTTGTTTTCCTTCATTTCACTTTTTCTTTTCCCTTTTTTTCTTTGTTTTATTATTATCACTATTATCTTTATTATTATTATTAGTAGTAGTAGTACTGGGAATTGAACCCAGGAACATTCTACCTTCAAGATGTTGAGGGTGATGGGTCTATTCCTCAACTCAGGATCTCAGGATTGGCAGAATCCTTGGCTAATGAAACAGAAAAGAATTTCAGCAGAGACATAGACAGAGGTTTATTTAGGAAAGTAGGAAATATACATACATGGAAGAATGTGGGCTATCTCAAGAGGGAGAGAGATATTTTGGGGGAGTTCAAGGCTCTTTTCTTATAGGGGACTTTCGAGACGGATGGGCTAGAGGAGGTTCGTGAGGATGAACTTGGTCCGGTAGTCCCCAGGCAGTTTCTGGTGCTCTGGGCATCCTTAGGGTCCTCAGGCTGATCGAGGTCTTCATTATCTGATTAGCTGGAAAGTGTCCTAAAATTATAGGTTTCTCAAGATAGTGTACCTGTCTTACTAACAATGGATAGGGCAATTGTAGTCTTTCCCAGTAAACTCTTAGGATCAATAGATTTCCCGGAAATTTGGGAGAGACAGACCTGGGAAAGAGAACTGGTTTGTGCAGTAAAGGCTGAAGCACTTCAGCTCCAGGTTCTTATATTAAAGTTTTATTTTACTTTTCCTTCCTGTCTGTCTCCTTTCTACCTACATTTTTTTTTTTTTTCAGAACTGGGGATTGAACCCAGGGGCATTCTATCTCCGAGCTACACCCCTAGCCCTATTTTTTATTCTTTATTTTATTTTTTAAACAGGGTCTCACTAAATTGTGGAGAGCCTCACTAAGTGGCTGAGGCTGGGGGCAAACCTGCAGTCTTCCTTTCTCAGCCTCCCAAGCACTGGGATTACAAGCATGTGCCGCCATGCCCTGCAGCCTACTTATTTTTTCTATCCTTCATCACAGCTACACCCTCTAGCCCCCAGCCCTTTTCATATTTTTTATTTTGAAACAGTAGCTTGATAAGTTACTGAGGCTGACCTAAAACCTGTGATCCTCCTGTCTCAGCCTCCCAAGCACTGGGATGACAAGTGTGTGCCACTGTGCCCAGCTCACTTTTTTGTTTACTTGTTTAGGGTTTTTTGTTTTGTTTTGTTTTGTTTTGTTTTGTTTTGGTGTGTGTGTGTGTGTGTGTGTGTGTGTGTGTGTGTGTGTGTGTGTGTGTGTTTGAGACTAGATGTCACTGTCTTGTTCAGGCTGGTCTCAAATTTGTGGGCGCAAGTGATTCTCCTGGCTCAGTCTCACAAGCAGCTAGGACTACAAGCCTCGACCACCATGCCTGGCTTGCTTCTCTTCGTTTTGTCTCAAAGTAGAAAACTGGGGTGATTGCTGCCTTATCTCATCTGTCTTGAGAATCACAGTCCTGTTGCCCGTTGTCTGAGAACGGCGGTTTCACACGTTTGCCTGATTTCCCAGTTGTTGACAGTACTAGTCCCAGGGCAGCTTTTGCATCACAGGCAGATGTGAACGTCTAAGAACACTAATCTTAATCCCTCTAAATGGAATGAAATGTCCTGATAGAGACTCAATTTGATCCATTATTTTGAGATTTACAAATGTATGGTCTACTTATACAGCTTCTTCAACGTACTAATTTTGTTTTTTCTTATGGTGCTGGGGATTGAACCCAGGGACATTCTACCTCCAAGCCATACTCCCAACCCTATTTTATTTTAAAGCAGGATTTCGCTAGGTTGCTGAGAGCCTCGCAAAGTTTCTGAGGCTGTCCTCAAACCTGCAATCCTCCAGCCTCAACCTTTCAAATAGTGGGATTACAGACATGCACTACCACTACCAGCTCATCATACTAATTTAATAATAAACATTTACCTAACACCCATACCAGGAACTGCCCTATTGCTACAAAGATTAAAAAAAAAAAACAAAGTCTATCATAACCCATCTTTTCAAGAACTAAGAGGCAAGCCAGGAAATTAATTACAGAGGTAACGTGGCCATCCCTCAACATTCATGGACAATTGGTTCTAGGACACCGCACAGATACCAAAATCTGCAAATGCTCAAGTCCCTTATGTAAAGTGCCAGAGTATTTGTATATATGTATCCTCATATACTTTAAATTATGTCTAGATTATTTATAATACCTAATACAATGTAAATGTTATGTAAATAGTTGTTATACTATATTGTACAATGAGTAATGGAATTACAGGAATAATGGCAAGGAAAGATCTTTATATCTTCAGTATATACACAAAAAATTTTTTATACTAGGAATTGAACCCAGGGGCCTCTGAGCTATACCCCCAGGCCCCCTTTTTTATTTATTTATTTTTGCAGTACTAGGGATTGAACCCAGGGGCATTCTAGCTCCGAGCTCCACCCCTAGTCCTATTTTGTATTCTTTATTTTGGAACAGGGTCTCACTAAGTTGCAGAGTAGCTCACTAAGTAGCTGAGGCTGGCAGCGAACCCAGATCCTCTGGTCTCAGCCTCCTAATACTGGGATTACAAGCGTGCGCCACCACGCCCGGCTCCCCCCCCCCTTTTTTTTAAAGCAGGGCTAGCTAAGTTGCTGAAGCTGACCTCAAACCTGGGATCCTCCTGAGGCAGCTTCCAAGTACTGGGATTACAGGAGTGTGTTACTATACTTGGCTGATACACAATTAATTGCATCCTCTGTTGGTTGAAACCAAAGTTGTGGAACCCAAGGCTACAGAGCATCAACTGTGTACGCGTATATTTATTATTTGTTGCTGTCAGAGTAACCAGTGCGATGCATAGATAAATACATTGATCTAGCATATTGGGGAATGTAAACAAATTTAAAAGATAATTGTTAATAAGTATTACCCAAACCCAGACCATTTAAAGAATGATCGATAACAATCTTGCCTTTGTTTCTAACCAGCATTATTCCCTAAGGATCCCTATGTATTGATTTTGAGAAACTTGAAATACATATATGTAATTGGGAAGTGCCTTTAGTGCGTTGCCTATATAGAGGTATTATCCACTTCATGCTTCTTGGAGTGTATAATAGTAGGAGGAGGGGAAAAATACCCATCACTGGGCAAATCTCCCGGGGATGAGCTAGACACCATTATGTGAAGGAGACACTAACGTGTGGGTAAAAAGAGCCTCATAATTGCCTTGGGCGCAATCTTATGAGAATCAAAAGCAGGCGCTGACAGTAAAGCCCTGGAAAGGGGAGGAAGAAAAGCTCTAGTCAAGATTAGTCAGCCACCTGTCGTCATCCTTTGACAACCCTGTTTAGGAGGTTCATTTTCTGAATCTGGTTACCATAGTAACAGACCTTTAGACTGCCCTCAAATCAATTTACAGAATTACTGCTCATACTGAGTATCAGCAGAACAAAGAAACTGTTAAGTTGTTAAAGTCTGTTTTAAAATTATATTTTAGAATTTAAATGATCCATCAAGCTCTTTGGATATATAATTTAGACACCCACAAATTGTACTTTGGCAAAAGGGAGTTTTATTCATTAATATTGGGTGATGGGTGTACAAGTTCCGTTATCCATATATGTCATTTCAACAAATGGCTCCTAATTAATTTTAAATAAGACAGAGCTCATGAATGTTCTGGACCTAGTTTTAAAAACACATTTATTATATATGCCTCACACTCTTTGTTGTACCTTTAGAAGTCATTTGAGAGTTTAGCTAATTGTACAGGTAATTTAAAAGGGAACTAGTTGGGTGCAGTGATGCATACCTGTAATTCCAGTACTTGGGAGCCTGAGATAGGAGGATTGTAGGTTCAAAGCCAGCCTTAGCAATTTAGTGAGCCTTTTAGCAACTTAGTGAGATCATTTTAAAATGTAAAAAATAAAATAGGGCTCGGGTAATAAAATAGGGCTCGAGTTCTAGCTCAGAGGTAGAATGCCCTGGGTTCAATGCCCAGTACAATAAGTAAACACATAAACAAATAACAAATAAAGGAGAACTGTTAGCCGGGCGTGGTGGCTCATGCTTGTAATCCCAGCATTCGGGAGGCTGAGACCAGAGGTTACCCGTTCTCGGCCAGCCTCAGCTACCTAGTGAGGCACTCCACAACTTAGTGAGACCTGGTTTCAAAATAAAGAATAAAAAATAGGGCTGGGGGTATAGCTTGGAGGTAGAATGCCCCTGAGTTCAACCCCCAGTACCACACAAAAATAAAAAATAAAAAAAAAAATAAAGGAGAACTGTTGAGACTTGGCCTGTGATCACAGTCCAACTTGGTAGTTTTCAACCTAATCCTTCCTTGCTGATTTCGTGTGTGTGTGTGTGTGTGTGTGTGTGTGTGTGTGTGTGTGTGTAGTTTTGATGTTTATTTATTTGTTTACTTATTTATTTGTTTTTGCATTGCTGGGAATTGAACCCAAGGTCCCCAGCATGCTAAGCAAGCATTCTACCACTGAACTACATCCCCAGCCCTGATTTTATTTTATGTTTACTTGGGTGAAAAAGATCTGCCTCATGCTATGTACAGTTTTAAAATAGGGCTTTTTTTTAATATTCTAGTGACACCTGAAGCCGTTTTAAAAATGAAAGTATCAAGAATTGTAGAAATTGAACCTCTTATAGATGCAATTTTAATATCACTGCTAACTTAAGAAAATATATGACTTTAAAGAGATTATCATTATTTGCCAATTCTTCAGAGAACTAAACTACGTATGTTTAAATTGCTGTAGGAATTTGAGTTCTCTCCTGCTATGAGTGATTAAACAATGATCTCACCTATTCAGTGAATTATGAACTCTCTCTGACTCTAGAAAAAGAATATTTTGTTTTGGACACTCTTCTATTTTCCCCAAGCCACCAAACCATTGGTATTACTTTATTTCATGTTGGATGAACTACCTGGCTCTCTGAGAATTTAGAATAATGTTGACATGTAAAAATACTTTGGTTTTTAAATTCCTGATACTCCTTTACTTTCCTTTTCATAGACCTTCTACCTTTAATGATAAACCTAGCCCTGGGCTTTTACTAGTCATAGTATATCCCTTGTACCATTGATTATAGAGCTTCTATGTGCAAAGGATTTGACTTTTCAAATATGTACAGTGATTTATTCCTTAAAGCTGGAATCTATGTCTAGTCCACCCTTGAATTTCAAATAGTATCAATCATATTAGATTAAAAATTAAAAGTGGAAAATGTTTTATCATGAAATGAATTTATTGAAAAATCTGTTTATTTATACCCTGAATACAAAGAAAGAGTTGAACTCTAAGAATTACTCGAAAATGTCCGAAATAGGCAAATCCATGGAGAAAGTGGATTGGTGGTTGCTTAGGGCTGGGGGGCTCTTCGAAAGTGGAGAGTAACTGCTAATGTGTACGGAGGTTTCCTTAGACATTAGCAAAGTGTTCTATAAGTAATTGCGTTGATAGTTGTGCAACTCTATGATATACTGAAACTTACTGAACTATAAAAGTCATTATATTACATAGTAACTTGACAAAAAAATAAAACCACTCCCCATAAAGAAATAATGAAAACTTAACTGGATATTACCCACCTGGGAGGCAATAGATGAATGGCAAAGAATTAATAGTTTTGAAGGTATTATTAACATAATAATATGTTATTGGGGGGAAATCCAAGGAGCAGAGCTGATTCACTGCTCAATCTTTATGTAAGAATCAATTAACTTAGTAGGCCACTTAATATTCTGTAAAGATTATGATACAAAGCACAAAACCTTGGCTACTACCAGATGTGGTGGGGGCGGGGGGGGGGTACATAACATATTGTGAAACACTATATATCTTATAAAAATGTAGCCAAAATAACACAAGAAAAAATATTCTCAAAGAAATATAGATGTGAAGTCAGCAGGCGTGAACAATTAGGCTCTTGGGAAAGTTGGCAATTTTGCTACAAGATCTTTTCAAAGTTCTTTGCTGTTTTCCTGCAAGCAAAATGGTATCTTTTATTTAAAGGCAAATCTCTTTGTATTTGTATTACTATTCTTCTTGGTTATTCTCCCTAAGTTTAGTTACTGATTTAAATAAACATAACTACTGAAGAACCACTTTTAAAATCCAGAATGTCTTAAACAGAATGTATTCCACAGTTCAGCGGATATCATCATAATGGGAAAGAACCACTAACGTGGTCGTATTGCTACAGTGGCAAGAGGCAAAAAGCAGACTCAGAGTTATATTAACATCACATGCACTCTGGCAGAGTACCAATAAGTAAGTGAGAAAATGCTGCATAGGAAATTAGAACAAAGCCTCAAAGGCTCTTCCTACCTTTACTTCATTATTTTTTATATTTATTTATTTATTTTTGTGTACTGGGGATTGAACCCAGGGGCATTCTACCTCCGAGCTACACCCCCAGCCCTATTTTTTATTCTTTATTTTGAAACCGAGTCTCACTAAGTTGCGGAGGGCCTCACTCAGCAGCTGAGGCTGGCCGCGAACCAGGATCCTCTGGTCTCAGCCTCCCGAATGCTGGGATTACAAGTGTGTGCCACCACGCCCGGCTACTTTATTCTTTATAACAATGAAAACTGTCCCTCAATATCTCAATTTACATCATGCGCAGAACTGTTTTTCCTGCAGCTGTTCACCAGCAAGGGAATCATCTCTATGCCACTGCAGAGTGAAATTTTAAACTAATGAAATGACTTTTAAATTAATGATATGACTTAGCCGCCACTCGAGGCCAAGAGGACACCCTCCTCTTTATTCCGGATATTTAGAGGAAAACCTCAGAAAGGACAGCACTGTTTTGGAATGATCATAAAACAAAATTGACGTTTATCCAGCTTGCAGGCACTAAGATTGGCGTTATAGATTACTGGATGACTCATACTCAAGTTATCCTTTTATATCAGAGACTTTATTAATAGTTCAAGAATACAAAAAGAGGTCAACAAAAGAATCCAGTGGCTCTGCCAGAGCCTTCCAACTGTTTTTGCCCCTTTCCTTAGCAATACTGTACGTATATAAAAATGAACCGTTTAATTCCTTCAGTAAACATCAAACTAAGCAGGGAGAATTGCTGTTGATTTTACATGGAGAACTATTACCTGTGCTAGGAAGTTGTCCTTATGAATGAAACACAGGAATGTGGATGAAGTGCAGAAAGACAGATTCCAAATGGGCACAAGAAATTGTAACTGCATGATAAAGACAAGTTTTCAGAGGGGCAGGGAGGAATCCTGTACTGAGAATCTCAATTACGATTTTTGGTACAAAAGTTATTGAGTATCCCTTATCAAAAGTGCTTGAAAACAGAAGTATTTCAGATTTCACAGTTGTTTTTGGGTTTTGGAATATTTGTGTGGTGGTGCATGCTTGTAATCCCAGTACTTGGGAGGCTGAGACAGGATTGCAAGGTTCGAGGCCAGCCTCAACAGTTTAGGGAGACTGTTTCACAATAAAAATTTTAAAAAGGGCTGGGGGTGTAGCTCAAAGGTGGAATTTCCCAGTACCCCCCCACCCCGCCCAAGAAAAAGAATTTCTCTTAGGAGACACAGGAATCAGGGTACAGAATTTATTTATTTTTATTTTATTTATTTATTTATTTATTTATTTATTTATTTTTTGGCGGTACTGGGAGTTGAACTCAGGGGCGTTCTACCTCTGAGCTATATCCCCAGCCCTATTTTTTATTCTTTATTTTGAAACCGAGTCTCACTAAGTTGCAGAGTGCCTCACTAGGTAGCTGAGGCTGGCCGCGAACCCGGATCCTCCAGTCTCAGCCTCCCGAATGCTGGGATTACAAGCGTGCGCCACCACGCCCAGCTAGGGTACAGAATTTAATAGAAGGAAATAGACAAGGTGAAGGGCAGGGATCTTGGCATGGTGGCAGTCGGCGATGTCGCATCAGCCTTGACTGCAAATCCCTGTCGCCACTACCCTGCTTGGCGGGTGCTCCAGCTCTGCAAGCATTGCTTGCCGCCACCGCCTTTCTCTTCCTGCTCTCAGCCGCTGCTCTGCTTCTCTTTTCCTTCTGGTCATTGCGGCTCTGCTTCTCTACCCGGCCCTCCTCTGCTTGCGCTGGCCTCCGCACCTCCGAGGTTCTGCTTGTACTGACTTCTGTTTCTCTCCTTGATGTGGCTCAGTGGAGGCCAGCTTATATAGCATGGCAACTCCTCTGATTGGTCCTTAAATCTGGGCCCTGATTGTCCTTAGCTCAGTGGTGGAGCATAAGGAAGGAAGGGAAGGGAAGGAAAAG
>PVLC010049594.1:0-10400 GCA_004027655.1 Graphiurus murinus | reverse complement strand
AATAAATAAATAAATAAGAACCAATATCCTCTCCCCTCAGTCTTTGCCCAAGTCTTCTGAGACACTCTCACTCTGCAGTATTTGCCTGGGTCACTCTTCCTTTCAGGTTCTTTCCTCAGGTCCTTCCTCCTCCTTCCCACAATCACTAATAATATTTTATCCTTTCTCTTTTCTTTTTGTCTTTTTGGTGCCAGGAATTGAACCCAGGACCTCATGGTAAGCATGTGCTTTGGGAGCTGGGCATAGTTTTGCAAACCTGTAATCCCAATTCTTGAAAGACTAAGATAGGATCGCAGGTTCAAGATCAGTTCCAGCAACTTAACAAGCCTCTTTCAAAATAAAAATAAAAATGGCTGGGGGGGAGGGGATCCTAACTCAAGGCAGAAAGCCCCTATCCCCAGTACCCCCAAAAAAGTGCTTTATCACTGAACTACATCCCCAGTCCCTTTATTTCCTCTTTGTGAGGGTCAGTCTATACTTCTAGTGATATATCAACCTGCATCTTCTTTGTCAAATTCTTTATCCAGAATGCTTATCTCTAAGCCTTAGAAACAAATTATCAAGACGATTACCTATTCTCAAAGTATTTTATGAATGAGGCTGAAGGAAGTAGCATAGAGAATTATCTGCTTGCCTTTTTTTTTTTTTTTTTGCAGTACTGGGGGTTGAATTCAGGGGCATTCTACCTCTGAGCTACACCCCCAGCCCTATTTTTTATTCTTTTATTTTGAAACAGGGTCTCACTAAGTTGCGGAGTGCCTCATTAAGTAGCTGAGGCTGGCCAAGAACCTGGATCCTCCGGTCTTAGCCTCCCAAATGCTGGCATCACAAGCATGTGCCACCACGCCCGGCTCTGCTTGCCTCTTTCATGAAGAGATTCCCACTCCTAGATGTACTTACCAATGGTCCAATTCACTGCCACATCAGGTTTGGCCCTCAGAGTGAGTAGTATTATTATCCTAGCTTTTCCAACTACCATAGCTTTCAAACCAGAAATGCTAAACTCAGAATGGAGCTATCCCTCACAGTGTTCACCAGTTCAATCAAATGTCACTCACCCTTGTACCGCCAAGGTCTTTTTCCTTCAAATATTCTTTAAAACAAAGGTCTCTAGAGCCGGGCGCGGTGGCGCACGCTTGTAATCCCAGCATTCGGGAGGCTGAGACCAGAGGATCAGGGTTCGCGGCCAGCCTCAGCTACCTAGTGAGGCACTCCGCAACTTAGTGAGACCCGGTTTCAAAATAAAGAATAAAAAATAGGACTGGGGGTATAGCTCGGAGGTAGAATGCCCCTGAGTTCAATCCCCAGTACCGCAAAAAAAAAAAAAAAAAAAGGTCTCTCTCCAATTTTACAATCCAATTCTGTCTCTGCTCCTTAATTCTACCCATTCACCCCAGATAATAATTTTTCTCTTCATGGATAACAGTGGGGGAAAGCAAGTTCCAAATTCTATCTTATGCTCACTGGGAGAATAATCAGGCAAGTAAAAATCTGTTAGAAAACCATCTAGAAGCCGGGCGTGGTGGAGCACACTTGTAATCCCAGCATTCGGGAGGCTGAGACCTGTGGATCCGGGTTCCCTGCCAGCCTCAGCTACCTAGTGAGGCACTCCACAACTTAGTGAGACCCAGTTTCAAAATAAAGAATAAAAAATAGGGCTGGGGGTATAGCTCGGAGGTAGAATGCCCCTGAGTTCAATCCCCAGTACCGCAAAAAAAAAAAAAAAAGAAAGAAAAGAAAACCATCTAGATCTAGGAGCAGAGTGTGGTGGCCCAAGACTGTAATCTCAGTATTTGGGAGGTTGAGATAGGAGGTTCAAAGACAGCCTCATTCAAGGACACAGCAAGTAGTGAGACTCTTATCCACCTAATAAGACCCTGTTTCCAAAATATATTATTTCTCAAATAATACAGGGATATAGCTTGAAGGTAAAATGCTTCTGGGTTCAACCCCCAGTACCAAAGAAAACCATCTAGATCCAGAAGACTTGATTCAGTGGCTATAGCATATCCTGGCTTTGGCTTCTGGGGCCTACCATAGGCACAAGAGAGCTCTAGGTTTCTAGGTGTTTCCTCAATTAGAAGACATGAAATTAATCCCCACCTACTAGCCTATCTTGTAGTCCTGAGCTCTCAAAAGAAAGGAGGGAGTTCTGAGAGAAAGGCAGGACAAGTCTGGGTAAAAATTTTATGTTGATTTGATGATGCCCCATCCATTAAGAAAGGAAAAAGGATTGAGGACATAGCTCAAGGGTAGGATGCTTGTCTAACACTCATGAGGCTGTGGGTTCAATCTCCAGCAATGCAAAAGAGACAGAGGAAAAAAAAAAAAGTCAAGCTCTCCTTGAAAGAGTACAATTAAAGAACAAAAAATACATTATGTTCTGAAAGAAAAGGGTTAGTTACAAAATATCCCAGATCTGTCCTGAAAGAAAATTAAAATAGGACCCAGTTCTGATAGAGGAAAAGGGGCCTCCCCAAATTTAGTTTTATTTATTTTTTTTGTGTGTGGTACTGAGGATTGAACTCAGGGGCATTCTACCTCCGAGCTATACCCCCAGCCCTATTTTTTTATTCTTTATTTTGAAACCGAGTCTCACTAAGTTGCAGAGTGCCTCACTAGGTAGCTGAGGCTGGCCGCGAACCCGGATCCTCCAGTCTCAGCCTCCCGAATGCTGGGATTACAAGTGTGCGCCACCACACCCAGCTCCAAATTTAGTTTTAGAAGCAATGTAAACACTCTTTGACCACACCAAAGTTTGCTGAGTCATGAATATTAAATCAGTAGCAAGGTGAGAGTGGATAAATACCTATATGACACTGAGAGTTGAAAAAAGATTAGTCTGAATTTAGAGATTTGTTGTTTTCAACTCAATTACGGAGCTGAAAACGCTAAGGTGGCTAGAATTCAAAATCCACATTACCTGGCTTTAGGCTCAAACTCCAAACTCTACTCTCTAAATCAAAATATCCTTTCCCTTATTCACTAAAGTCTATCATTTCCATTGCCCATAAGAGAAAAGGTTAAGATAGAGAGATACTTTCTGCTGGATGCTCATATGTGGAACAGGAAATATGTCCCTTCCCAGCCTCCCATAGTTAATGTGAACAGACACCAATCTTCCCAAGCTGTGCAAGACTCCCATGCTTCCTAGAACAAAAGCAAACATCCTATTCTTGATCTCAGGCTCAATGGAAGAATCACATTTCCTGGAACCCAGAATTTAGGGGTGAAGTGAAAGACACACACGAAGGACAAGATACTGAAGGGAAAAGGGCTAACAGCCGGGCGTGGTGGTGCACACTAGTAATCCTAGTACTTGGGAGGCTAAGACCAGAGGATCCAGGTTCCTGGCCACCCTCAGCTACTTAGTGAGGCCCTCCACAACTTAGTGAGACCTTGTTTCAAAATAAAGACTAGGCGCACTCATGTAATCCCAGCATTTGGGAGGCTGAGACCGGAGGATCTGGGTTTGCAGCCAGCCTCAGCTACCTAGTGAGGGACTCCACAACTTAGTTAGACCCAGTTTCAAAATAAAGAATAAAAAAAGGGCTGGGGGTATAGCTCGGAGGTAGAGTGCCCCTGAGTTCAATCCCTAGTACCGCAAAAAAAAAATTAAATAAATAAAGGCTAAAATACAGGGCTGGGGATATAGCTCATAGGTAGAATGCCCCTGGATTCAATCCCCAGTATCAGAGAAAAACAAAACAAGACTACACTGGGCTAACATTTTATGAGGAAGGTTATTTCAACAAAGGTTATGAAAATTGAGGAACAGGGTAAGAGACAAATTTGCTCTATCAGAACAAAAAAGGAATTAAGAGACTTTTTTTTTTTTTTTTTTTTTGCAGTACTGGGGATTAACTCAGGGACATTCTACCTCCACGCTATACCCCCAGCCCTATTTTTTAGTCTTTATTTTTGAAACAGGGTCTCACTAAGTTGCAGAGTGCCTCACTAAGTAGCTGAGGCTGGCTGCAAACCCAGATCCTCCAGTCTCAGCCTCCCAAATGCTGGGATTACAAGCGCGCACCACCACGCCTGGCTTGAATTAGAGACTTTTTGCCAAAGAAAACAAAACTGTTATGGAGACAAGCTAGAAGAAAAAGTACGAAGAGTTAGGAAACTGCAGAAAATGACAAAAGAGATCAGCTGGAAACTTCCTTCAGCTAGACACAGAATAAATTGATTCCTGGGGCTCATAGGAGAAAAATATTAGGATAAACAGCCAGAGACTCGGCTGGGCGTGGTGACATACACCTGTAATCCCAATGTTTGGGAAGCTGAGCCAGGAGGATTGCACAAATTTGAGGCTTGCCTTGGCAACTTAGTAAGACCCTGAGCAATTTAGCGAGACTCTATTTCAAAATGAAAAATAAAATAAAGGCGGGAGATAGGGTACGTGCACCCCAGAAGCAGAATGCCCCCTGGTTCAATCCTCAGTGGCACAAACACAAAGCCAAAGACTTGAATTGAGAGGATAATTTAAGATATAGATATGGGGAGCCCGGCGTGGTGGCGCACGCTTGTAATCCCAGCATTTGGGAGGCTGAGACCAGAGGATCCGGGTTCGAGGCCAGCCTCAGCTACCTAGTAAGGCATTCCGCAACTTAGTGAGACCCTGTTTCAAAATAAAGAATAAAAAATAAGGCTGGGGGTATAGCTCAGAGGTAGAATGCCCCTAAATTCAATCCCCAGTACCGCAAAAATAAAGTGGAAGGCAGAACAAGATACACCAAGGGCAAATACAAGACCTTTCTCAGCTAAAGATCCCCTGATTTCACAGGAAAGGAGTCAAAGAAAGTCATTTCTAAGGGCATGAGAAGGCAGAAAAGGTCTATTGTGTGTGTGTGGTGGGGGAAAGACCTGAGGGAACTGAAGAAAAGGGGGCCCTTCTCCTCACACCTGATATCAGACAGTATCTTTTCTCTTGTACCTTACGGTGAAATGAAAGAATGAGTCAGGAATCAGGAAAGCCTCTGGGACAATTTCAGGTATAAAATACAAAAGAGGTTCCAAATACTATTGGTCACACACACACACAAAAATTCCTGATAGAAAGAAAGGATCTTTCTGCCACTGTATGGTGGCACATGCCCATTATCCCAGGAATTCCAGTAACTAAGGAGGCTAAAGCTGGAGGATAAAAAGTTCAAGGCCAGCCGGGCGTGGTAGCACATGCTTGTAATCCCAGCATTTGGGAGGTTGAGACCAAAGGATCTGGGTTCTCCACCAGTCTCAGCTACCTAGTGAGGCATTCTGCAACTTAGTGAGACCCTGTTTCAAAATAAAGAATAAAAAATAGGGCTGGGGATATAGCTTGGAGGTAGAATGCCCCTGAGTTCAAGCCCCAGTACCGCAAAAAAAAAAAAAAAAAAGGCCAAGCCAGGCATGGTGGCCTATGCTTGTAATCAAAGTACTTGGGAATATTGCAGGTTCCCTGCCAGACTCAGCTACTTAGTGAGACCCTCCACAACTCAGTGAGACCCTGTTTCAAAATAAAGAATTAAAAAAATGGAAGCCGGGCGTGGTGGCACACGCTTGTAATCCCAGCATTCGGGAGGCTGAGACTGGAGGATCCGAGTTTGAGGCCAGCCTCAGCTACCTAGTGAGGCACTCCGCAACTTAGTGAGACCCGGTTTCAAAAATAAAGAATAAAAAATAGGGCTGGGGGTATAGCTCGGAGGTAGAATGCCCCTGAGTTCAATCCCCAGTACCAAAAAAAAAAATGGAGTCGGATGTGGTGGCGCAGGCTTGTAATCCGAGTATTTGGGAGGCTGAGATAGGAGGATCACTGGTTCACAGCCAGCCTCAGTTATTTAGTGAGGCTCTCTGCAACTTAGTGAGACCCTGTTTCAAAATAAAGACTAAAAAATAGGACTGGGAATGTAGCCTGGAGGTAGAATGCCCCTGGGTTCAACCCCCAGTACCCCCCCCAAAAAAAAGTTCAAGGCCAATAGTCTCAACACCACCAACAAAAAGAGCTTAGAGTGGTGTGCACACGCCCATATTCCAAACAAACAGTTCCACACTACACAAGGCTAAAGTAAAAGGATAGAAAGTTCAAGGCCAGCCTGAAGAAGTTAACAAGCCAAGGTCTCAAGATTAAAAGGAGGCCAAAGAGGGATTAGGGATGTACTTCAGTAGTAGAGCACTTGTTTAACAAGTGAAGTGCTGTGTTTGCTTTGAGTATGCAAAAGAAATAAAGGTGAGTCTCTGGCTTAATCTAAATGGAAAAAGATGTCCTAGAAAATAGATTCAAAGTATAGCCGGGCGTGGTGGCGCACGCTTGTAATCCCAGCATTCGGGAGGCTGAGACCGGAGGATCCGGGTTCTCGGCCAGCCTCAGCTACCTAGTGAGGCACTCTGCAACTTAGTGAGACCCGGTTTCAAAATAAGGAATAAAAAATAGGGCTGGGGGTATAGCTCGGAGGTAGAATGCCCCAGAGTTCAACCCCCAATACCGCAAAAAAAAAAAAAAAACAAAGTAGATAAAGAAGGTGTTAGTTAAAGGAGTTCTAAACAATCAAACCTAGCCAGGCATGGTGGCACACGCCTATAATCCCTATACTTGGGAGGCTGTGACAGGATGATGGCAGGTCTGAGGACAGCCTCAGCAAGTAGTAAGACACTTATCAATGTAGTTGTTTCAAAATTTTAAAAATAATAATAATAAAATAGGGGTGTAGATCAGAGGTAGAATGCCTCTGCATTCAATCCCCAATACCACAAAAAAAGGGAAAAAAATCCAGCCAGGCATGATATCATGCATATACTAGTAAGTCCAAAACTAGAGGTAGAGACAGGAAGATCTCGGGTTCAAGGCCAGCCAATGGTAACTTAGGGAAACCCTATTTCAAAATAAAAATAAAAAGGGTTGGGGGTGTAGTTCAGTGGTAAAAACACCTCTGGGTTCAATCCCCAGTACCCCCCCCCACCACACACACACAATGTAAGAAACCAAATCCTGGGCAAAGGAGAAAGCCAATGGTCCCCTTCTCCTTTAAAAAAAAAAAAAAAAAAAACTCAGCTGCCTGACTCTGAATTGGGAAAGTTTGCCAAAAGTCTTTCAGAAGTGGAGATCCTTAAGACAGACATAGTGTATCCTGGTGAGATTCCCTTTAAGAGGTCATAAACAGAAACTTATGCTCAAGATAAAGAAACCATATAAATTTTCTAAATGTATATGAGGATCATGTGAGATGCCAAATACAAATCCATCCCTAAATAAAATGGTAAACCAGCTAGCCTTGGGATAAAGGTGTGATAGAGTGACAGACTTGTGAAAAGGATCCACTTTATAGCTGACTGGGAGGCAACTTCAGAGACCAAAGATGTCAAATGTCATAAATGGATTTCGACCGTTTCTCCTTGGTCTGGGAACAGGAATAAAAGATGAAAGTGGGGTGAATGTTCCAGAGCTAGTAGGCAGAGGTGTCCCTAAGGAAGATTAACGGATCTAATATGGGACAGAGAGCCTTCCCAAGAGGGTCATATGGGAGAAAAAAGAGAATTCTCCCTGTGCTTGGACCATAAGGAAGATGTGATTAAGGGCTAAGGTATGTCTCCCACTAGGAGACAGGAAAAGCCAATTAGAAGCTGGGTAAAGGGGTATATCCTTGGAGATGAGGAGCGCTGCTCATAATGCCCTGCTGCTCATTCTGTCGGAGGTGGGGGTGAAAACAGGTGTAACAGAGGGGTCAGAAATAGGAGGGCAAACTCCCAGCAGCCTTCCTAGGAGGGCTGCGGGTGGAAGCGAAGGTTCTAAGGGTCAGGACTTGACTCCAGAAGCTCCCTCCCACCCCACTCTTGCCTGATCCTGCTGGGGGAAGGGGTTAAGG
The DNA here is from genome assembly GCA_004027655.1 of Graphiurus murinus. Lineage (NCBI taxonomy): Eukaryota > Metazoa > Chordata > Mammalia > Rodentia > Gliridae > Graphiurus > Graphiurus murinus. The sequence continues at coordinate 2,559 of PVLC010049594.1, read as the reverse complement.
AGGGTGTCCCCGACCAGCGCGCCGCCTCACCTTGTAGAAGGCCCCGTTGGAGCCGCGCACCTCGACCGGCAGTCCCGGCTCCACATCCCCCCCAGAGGCCAGGCCGCCCATGGCGCCGCCACCGCCTCCGACTCCCGCGGCGGCTGCAGCGGCGCTCTGAGTGCGGGCCGGGCCCGGCCCCCGGCGTCTCCCCGGAGGAGGAGCCGGAGGGGGAGCCGCGGGGGGCGGGAGCCGGGCCGGCCCCACGGCGGCCCTGCCACAGCCAACAAGCAGGGGGCCGGGGCCGGGCCGCTCCCCGTCCGCCGCCGCCGCCTTGGTCTCCGCCACCGTGAGGGGAACGGCTGCCGCCGCCGCTGCCTTCGTCACCTCAGCTTCCGCCTGCCGCCGGCCCCGCTGCTGCTTCAGTCCCGGGACCCGCTGCTGCCGCTGCCGCTCCACGGCCTCCACCTCCCCTGCCGCCGCCGCCGCCGCCTACTGCGCAGGCGCACAGGACACCCGCCCGCCGCGCGCGGGGCTCCGGAACCACAGCGCAGGCGTGGAGACTGGCGATCCCACTCGCGCTCGCCAGCGCATCAGGGCTTCCACATTCCCCTCTACTCTCTCACGCCCCCTCCAGGCCGCTCGCTTGCGCTTGCGCAGAATGAAAGGAGCGCTTTCTTCTCCACCCCACCACTCCAACGCCCCCCCTTCCCTTCTTTTCCCCGCCCCACAACAGAGTGCTAACCAATTACGGGGAGGGAGGGGCCGCGCTCTCTCCCTCGGATTGGTCTACTGCTGCCCGGCACACCTACTTCATCACCGAGAGCCCCACAGGGTTTGGGCAAGTTAGGGATGGGCATGCGCTTGAATGACTGCTTGGTCACTTTCCCCACCTTTGTCTTTCTTGCTGCGCACGCTCCAAAGAAAAAAGGAGGAGTCGAAGCCAAGGAGAGGACGGTGCGCACGCGCTGGGCTTTGCCTTTGGCACGCCTGTGTCGACTGTTCTATAAGAGGTTTAAGAGTCACGATTCTTAGCTTGAAGAGATTCTGATATAATGAAAGGTTAAAGAATAATTTCAAGGCTGTACTCAAAAGCCAAGGCCTCCAAGTCCGCCAGGCGCACTCCTGTAATCCCAGCTACTCAGGAGACTGAGGCAGGAGGATTGCAAGTTCCATGCCAACCTCGGCAATTTGGAGACTCTGTCTCAAAAAAATAAAAGGGCTGGGGATGCAGATCAGGTAGAATGCCCCTGGGTTCAATCCCCAGTGCCAAAGGGGGGGGGGAAGGGAAGAAGAAGAAAAAAGTAACCCCTGACAGATTGAGTTAAACCAAGAGTATGATATTGACTTTTTCTGGTTCTCGCCTAAAAAAGGATTTACCAGCTGTGTAGTGTGTGTGTGTGTGTGTGTGTGTGTGTGTGTGTGTGTGTGTGTGTGTGTGTGTGTTGCTGGGAATTGAGCCCAGAGGCAGTCTATCTCCAAGCCGTGCCCCTTGCCCTATTTTGTTTTATTTGGAAACAAGATCTCACTAAATTGCTGAGGTCTCGACCTTGTGACCCTGGTGTCTCAGCCTCCCAAGTACTAGGATTACAGGCATACGCCACCACTCCTGGCTCCAACTTCATTATCTCTTAGTTAAGATGGGCGTGGTAGAGCACACTTGTATCCTAGTACTCAGGACGCTGAGACAGGAGGATCTCGGGTCCGCAGCCAGCCATAACAACTTTAGTAAGGCCCTCTGCAACATAGCGAGACCCTATTTCCAAATAAAAAATAAAATAGGGCTAGGAGAACAGCGCAGAGGTAGAATGCCCCTGGGTTCTATCCCCATTAACTCCCCCCAAACACACACACACAAAGATAATCCAGTCCTGGTGGCACACACCTGTAATCCTAGCACTTGGGAGGCTGAAATAGGAGGATCACAGGTTCCAAGCCAATCTCAGCAACTTAGTGAGGCTGTCAGCAATTTAGTGAGACTGTATTCAAATAAATAAAATAGAGCCGGGAGCCGGACGTGGTGGCGCACGCTTGTAATCCCAGCATTTGGGAGGCTGAGACTGGAGTATCCGGGTTCGCGGCCAGTCTCAGATGTTTAGTGAGGCCCTCCGCAATTTAGTGAGCCCCTGTTTCAAAATAAAGGATAAAATATAGGGCTGGGGCTGTAGCTCGGAGGTAGAATGCCCCCAGGTTCCATCCCCAGTACCGCAAAAAATAAATAAATAAATAAAATAGAGCTGGGAATGGTGACTCACACTTGTAATCCCAGTACTTGGGAGGCTGAGACAGGAGGATCGCAAGTTGGAAATCAGCCTCAGCAATTTAGTGAGACCCTAGCAACCTCGAAAGACCCTGTTTCAAAACAAATGCATTAAAAAAAAAAGGGCTGGGGTATAGCTCAAAGGTAGAATGCCCCTGGGTTCAATCCTCAATACCACACCTACACACACACACAGCCAGTATGATGTGAAATACATGTTTGTTTTTTGTCCCAGTTTCCTTACATGCAAGTCTTAAAATCCTTGGAATCTCCAAAATGATGTCTTTCTGTATGCTGATAAGTCAACTGATGACTGGCAG
>PVLC010049593.1:0-10384 GCA_004027655.1 Graphiurus murinus | reverse complement strand
TTTTTTTTTTCTTTATTTTGAAACCGGGTCTCACTAAGTTGCGGAGTGCCTCACTAGGTAGCTGAGGCTGGCCGCGAACCCGGATCCTCCGGTTTCAGCCTCCCAAATGCTGGGATTACAAGCGTGCGCCACCACGCCCGGCTGTTAATTTTATTTCAAAACAGGGTCATGCTAAGTTTTGAGGGTCTTGCTAAGTTACTGAGGCTGGTCTCAAACCTGTGATCCTCCTGTTTCAGCCTCCCAAGTACTACTATTCTTATTCTTATTCTTATTCTTATTATTATTATTATTATTTGTGTGTGTGTGTGTGTGTGTGTGTGTGTGTGTGTGTGTGTGTGTGGTGCTAGGGATTGAATCCAGGGTCATTCTACCTCTGAGCTACATTCTTAGCCCTTTTCTTTCTTTTTTTTTTTTTCAGTGCTGGGGATTGAACCCAGGGGCATTCTACCTCTGAGCTACACCTCAGCCTGATTTTTTTTTTTTATTCTTTATTTTGAAACAGGGTCTCACTAAGTTGCAGAGAGCCTCACTAAGTAGCTGAGGTTGACCGCAAACCCAGATCCTCCGGTCTCAGCCTCTCATGTACTGGGATTACAAGCATGCACCACCACACCCAGCTAGCCCTTTTTATTTTTTATTTCAAAACAGGCTCTCACTAAGTTGCTGGGGCTGGCCTCAAACCTGTAATCCTCCTGTCTTAACCTCCCAAGTACTGGGATTACAGGCTTGCACCATTGCACTGGGATCCTACCTTCTTTTTCAGAGATGTCTGAAATGGTGAGGGATAATGTGATGACCTAATCTCTTTTCCCCACAGGCAGCTGGGGCTCAGGCTGCTGGTCAGATCCCCTTCCCCACAGTGGATGTTCCAGACCACGCCCACTATACCCTGGGCACAGTGATCCTGCTGGTGGGTCTCACAGGGATGCTGGGCAACCTGACGGTCATCTACACTTTCTGCAGGTACCTGGTTGGTGGGACTAGGCCCAAGGCAAGGAGGATGGCCAGCCACGCAGAAACAGGGCAGAACACAAGGGCAGAAATGTTGCCTAGCTCTGTCTAGCATGCCGTGGAAGACGAGTAGGGAGACAGGTCATATCTTCAATGGTCTCAGGTCCGGACTTTGATCCTCACACTCAGGAAAGGGGGAAAAAATGGTCCAGGGAAGCTTGAAGGGAACCTGCTGATTGGGCCCAGGCCCACCCTCTGTGGAGGGCAGATACCCCTAGCACCCTTGGGTTTCTGCCAGTTCCCCCTGCTCTCAGCTCTCCTTACCATCATCTGCCTCAGGGGGTGTTCTCCCCTACCTGGAAGAGCAGCCCTGGGCACCAGGATCCCTAGTCCTCAAGCCCCTCAGGACCATCCCTGGTAACCACCCAAGGCTTCCCTCCCCACTGCCCTGCTGGCCAGCGATGGAGAAGTAAGCCTAGACTTGGGGCCATATAGTCCCCTGATTCCACCACCAACCAGTGGAAGGACTGAGCATGTCACTTGTCCTCTCTGACCTCATTTTTCTTATCTGCCAAATGGAGTCACATTTTGCTTCCCAGAGTCCAGGTGAAGATTAAGTGCATGTTTGTGCACAGCAAAGGAGTGCTTGAATCCTGGCTGTGCACTTACGGAGAATCATGACTGGGAGCAAGTCCTTCGTGAGTGAGGGCCTCTGATCTTATCTGGAAAATGGGAGCAGCGGTGCCTCCCTGGGGGGTAGATACAAAGACGGATGGTGACCAGGAGACGAGGTTTGCAAAGGTGCCTGGCCCAGGGCCACAGTGGTCAGTTCCTCTGTCCTTTATCACCATGAGGCTGCAGAGACAGCTGCGCCTGACAGGGCTTGGGCCAGCCAGAACACTGGAAAGGGGAGAAAGAGGAGGGAGCCTGAGGAGGAAGAGAAGCTGCCAGGAAGGCAGTCAGAGCACACAGCAGGAGGAGCCTGGGGAGAAGCCACTGGGGGGACCATGGCCTGGAAAGGTTTGTCCAAGGAGATAGTATGAGTCACAAAGAGGGAATCCAGAAGGTGAGAAGAGGAAACAGAAGTGAACTGAGAACCAGCCTCCCCAGGAGGCACACAGTTTTCCGCAACATTGCTTCCCACTTCATTCTTTGGGAGCCGCCTTGGGGGTTGCCCTCAGCCCGCACTGCTGGGATCAGCTGCTGCTCAAGTGGTGCCTGTTGGACAGAGGAACAGGTCTGTGGCCCAGCAGCCCCTGCCTCTTTGCATGTACACACATGCATCTGTGTGTGAACATGTGTAGGTGTGGTACATGTGTGCACATTGTAGGTTGTGACAGGCACATATGCACATGGGCATGTGTGTATGTGTACACGTGTAGGTTGTAGCATGTGTGTGCATGTGCAGTGTGTGCACACATGTAGGTCATGCCACAGACACATGCACAGTGTGTGTGTGTGTGTGTGTGTGTGTGTGTGTGTGTGTGTGTGTGTGTCTGCGGAGTGAGGGAAGTTCCTCACTGATCCAGAGGCATCAGGAAGCACCCCTAACTGCTTTTTTTTGTGTGGTACTGGGGATTGAACCCAGGGGCATTCTACCTCCGAGCTATATGCCTAGTCCTATTTTTTATTTTTTATTTTGAAACAGGGTCTCACTAAGTTACAGAGAGCCTCACTAAGTAGCTGAGGCTGACTGTGAACCCAGATCCTCTAGTCTCAGCTTCCCAAGTACTGAGATTACAAGCGTGCGCCACCACGCCTGGCTCCTAACTGCTTCTGACCCTCACAGGAGCAGAGGCCTCCGGACACCAGCAAACATGTTCATCATCAACCTGGCAGTCAGTGACTTCCTCATGTCCTTCACCCAGGCCCCTGTCTTCTTCGCCAGCAGCCTCTATAAGCGGTGGCTCTTTGGGGAAGCAGGTAGACACTTGCATTCCCTTTGGCTGGAGGGAGGAGGAGGGGTTTGACACAGGGATGCCCACAGTGGAGGGGGCCCAGATGAGCTGGCTCTCTTCTCCTGGGTAGAGTGGGCAGCGGCCCTCAGCTCCATGAGTGAGCCAGAGGGAAGATCCGGTTCTGGTTCTGAGCCCTCCGCCAGCCTCAACCAGATGTGGTGAGTGGATTGGGTGGAGAGGGCTCAGGCCTGCTTTCCTGCCAGTCCACACCATCCCCAGTCTCTCCTTCCCCTTGGGTACCTGACAGCTCCCACCCCATGATGACATGGGGCAGGGGGCTGTGCCCACAGGCTGCGAGTTCTATGCCTTCTGTGGGGCTCTCTTTGGCATCACCTCTATGATCACCCTGACGGCCATCGCCCTGGACCGCTACCTGGTGATCACACGCCCCCTGGCCACCATTGGGGTGGCCTCCAAGAAGCGGGCAGCACTTTTCCTGCTGGGCGTCTGGCTCTATTCCTTGGTCTGGAGTCTGCCACCCTTCTTTGGCTGGAGTAAGTGGGCTGGTGGAATTGGGAGGGGGCAGATAGGCTGGAAGGGGCTGTTCAAGGGGAGGTAGGTGGGTGGACCAACTCACAGGGGGCTCAGGGATCTCCTGAGCCTCAAGTCAGATGGGCATTCAGGGCCAGGCACCAGTAGCAGTAAGGGAAACAGGGTGCTCTACCTGGGGCTCCCTTTCTCCAAATAAACGGGTATCGAGTGGGGGAAAGTGGTAGGTATATACCACAATTTGGCTATTGTAAGCTGTGCTGCGATCAACAATTTTACTCAGCCATAAAGAAGAACCAAATTATGCCATTAGCAGGAAAATAGAACTAGAGAACATTATGCTATGTGAGATCAGCCAGTCTCAGAAAGTCAAGGGTTATATGTTTTCTCTACTATGTAGAAGCTAGACAAAAAATAGGAAACAAAAGGGACTTCAGATAAATGAAGAAAAAGACCAGTAAAATAGTGGAAGGTGATTGGGGGTAGGAGATAGAGAGGGTAAAAAGGATTGAGGAAGGAAACAATTAAATAATGTTATGTTCATATATGAAGGTATCACTACAATCTCACTAATATGTATGGGGAAGAAGGAAGAGGGAGCAGGGTTGGATGTGGAAGGAAACACGCCAAGTGCTGTGTGCAATGTTTGAACCTCACTATGATGTATAATTACAATCCACCAATAAGAGTATTTTTTTAAAGCTGGGCATGGTGATTCACACCTGTAATCCCAGCACTTGGGAGGCTGAGACAGGAGGATTGCAGGTTCATGGCCAGCCTCAGCAATTTAGCAAGATCCTCTGCAACTTAGTAAGACCCTGTTCAAAAATAAAAAATAAAGTAAAACAGGACTGGGGATGTAGCTCAGAGGTAGACATCTCTGGGTTCAACCCCCAAATCTACAAAAAAAAAGTGAGCCAGGTGTGGTGTCACACACCTGTAATCCCAGTACCTGGGAGACTGAGAAAGAAGAATCACAGGTTTGAGGCCAGCCTCAGCAATTTAGTGAGGTCCTCAACAACTTAGTAAGACCCTATTTCAAAATAAAATAGAGCTGGAGGTGTAGCTTAGAAGTATAATGCCCCTGAGTTCAATCACCAATACTGAGAAAAAAAACAAAACAAAACAAACAACAACAACAACAACAAAAAAAAAAAACAGTGGCAGGTCTGATGCAGGGTTTGCAGTGAGACCAGGCAGGAGCTGAGCTGGGCTGCCTGAGCAAGTAGGAGGGTGTGCAGCAAGGCTCTAGCTCTTCTGGGGCAGGAGCCTTGGAGTACATGACCCCGGGGCCACAGTGAGGCCTCTCCTTCATTCTAGCATGAATGAGCAGCATGGGTTTTTCCAGCTGCCTTCTGAGCTGGCACCTCTGCCAGTATCAGCTTGGAAAGGTCCCCATAGCCCCCAGTTGTCACCAGCTTCCTCACTGCACTGGGCTGGGTAGGGGCTGTGTTAAGGATTCCCAAAGGCCACATACAGAGCACCTGCTGGACAAGGAGCCCCAGGCAGTACTGAGAGAAGGCTGAGCACCTGTCTGGCTCCCAGGCGCCTACGTACCGGAAGGGCTGCTGACATCCTGCTCCTGGGACTACATGACTTTCACGCCCTCTGTTCGCACCTACACCATGCTGCTCTTCTGCTTTGTGTTCTTCCTTCCACTCCTTGTCATCATCTACTGCTACATCTTCATCTTCAGGGCCATCCGGGAGACAGGCAGGTGAGTGCCCTGCACGCATGGAGGAGGGAGGAAGGACAGACCCTACTCTACCCTCCAGAATGCTCCTAGCTCCAGGGAGACTAAGACAAACCAAGCACTGGGCTTATGCAGTGGGGGTATTTAGTGAAGCCTCCAGAGACAAGCCTTGTGAGGAGGGGGCTCATAGGCACGGCTGAGGGAAGAGAAGGCAGAACCACAGGAAGGCAGGCGAGGCTTAGCGTGAGGAGAACTTTCTGGAAGTCAGGACTGCCAACATGGGAAGGGATGACCCCGCCCCAGTGCCCCCAGGGATGGCCCAAGAGGCTCCACACAGTAGCTGTGATTACCTAGGGCCTGCGAGGGCTGTGGCGAGTCCCCACAGCGGCGGCGGCAATGGCAGCGGCTGCAGAACGAGTGGAAAATGGCCAAGATCGCGCTGCTGGTCATCCTTCTCTTTGTGCTCTCCTGGGCACCCTACTCCACTGTGGCCCTGGTGGCCTTTGCTGGGTGAGCAGGTGCTAAGGGGTGGGACAGGGCTGAAAGCATGGGGCCCCTGGGTGATCTCTTCCAGACATCCTCATACCGAGTCCAGCCTAGAAGCCTTGTTCTCTTCCTGTATACGATGCTTCACCCCAGGGCTCTGTCCAGTTCCTAGAGGTTCCAGGACACATGTGGTGAACCCTGGGCCATCTCCAGACCCAGCTTGAGGGCCTACTAATCCTCTTGGGAGCACACAGCTCTCCCTGAGCTTCTGGTTCCCTCTGCCTGGGCTGGGGACATACAGCCAGGGGTGCTGCTCATCTATGAACTGGTACCTAAGATCCTGTCTCTAGTCCTGTGCAGGTAGAGTCTGGGGACTTTGGCATCTACAGCAGCATGGGTATTGGGCAGGGGCCATGGAGACTGGGAGCAGCCGGTGGTGATGCTGGGTCTGGAGTTGGTACAGCCCCTTCCTGCTTCAGACTCCAGAATCACTTTTACAACAGTGAGAGCTATGAAACCTTAGAAGTGTTTGGGTAGAGACCTTCTTGGGTAGAAATGGCCTGGTCCTCTCTAGGGGCCTACTATGAGGTTTTCTAAGATGACCAGGGGAGCAGTGGGCATCGGGGGATGAGAAGAGTCCTCCAGAGGGTCTGAAGCATGTGTTCAATGGTGGGGAGGCACTGGAGGTATTGCCAGCAGCGTAGGCTCCAAAGGTCAGTGGGACCTGGTAACCTCTAGCCAAGCCTGGCACATCCTCCTCCCAGCGCCTCACCCTCAACCACCCCCCAGGACTTTCCTTGGAGCTGTTGGTCCTTTCCTTTGGGGCTGACCTGTGTTGGGTTGGGCTGGGTTGGGGTTTGGGCCTTGGCAGGGTCTGGCACAAAGGAAGAAGGTTGGTGGGGGAGAGCCAACTGGGGAAGACAAGCGGGGAATCCGCACCATCTCTGTCCTAGGTATGCGCACGTCCTGACACCCTACATGAACTCGGTGCCAGCCGTCATCGCCAAGGCCTCTGCCATCCACAACCCCATTGTTTACGCCATCACCCACCCCAAGTACAGGTGCAGCCCTCCTCCAGGCCTCCAGGGCCCACCAATGGGCACAGGAGGCTTGGACCTGCAGACGGGGGCAGAAGCCAGCCATCTGTCTGGTCTCTTATATGTGCATTGGGCGGGGACTATGGTGGCTGGGAGCAGCCAGAGGTGTTGGTGGGTCTGGAGTTGGTACAACCCCCTCCTGTCTCAGTGTTTCAGGGGGCTTACTTTGGAGAGATATCAGGGCTTATTGGGTGGTATCCAATCCTAACTATGGGGTCATAGGATGGAGGTCATGAGGTATTCAGGTAATTGATCAGTGGTGCTGCCCCTGCAAAGACACCCACCAGAGAGTGGAGAGGCCCCAGCAAGGAGTGCTTATCTCCACTGCAAGGCCCCTGGCAGGCTCCTAAGATATCTGTGGCCAGTGCGTGCTCTGCAGATAAGAATCCCAGCAAGGCGCCTCTCCTGTGGGGGGCCGCAGTATTTCATTTAGTCTGGTGGTGCCCGTCACTCACCACCCTCTGAAGCCAGCTGCATCCCAGAGTTCTCAGTGTCCCTGGTCCTTATTCCCAGAGACATGGCTTGAGCCAGCCCCATGAGGGCTAGAACCAATGTACACTACTTTCCCTCCACACCCACCACCCAGGGTCTGTCTGTCTATCTGCATTACCTCCCATGATTCCCAGTGTCTGCCTGTCTGTTTCCTTCACCCTGCATCTCTCTGTCCACCCACCTTAGCCCTGTGTCAGTCTGTCTGTCCCTCCTCCACCTCCAATGTCCCTTAACCCTAACCAGGTGTGTGGTCCCGCAGGGTGGCCATAGCCCAGCACCTGCCATGCCTGGGGGAGCTGCTGAGGGTGTCGAGCCAGCAGAGCCGCCCCTCTCTCAGCTACCGCTCTACCCACCGCTCCACGCTGAGCAGCCAGACCTCTGACCTAAGCTGGATCTCCGGACGGAGGCGCCAAGAGTCTCTGGGCTCCGAGAGCGAGGTGGTAAGGATGCTGGGCCCTTGCCAACTGCCCTGGTAGTGAGTCCAGTCTAAACACAGGTCTCCCAACTCTGGGTCACTTCTTCTTTCATGCTAACACCATCCTGAGAGACAGATTGGAAAGACAAGTGTTTCTGGTCCTGGATGGACATCCAGATTCAAGGCAAGAGCCAGCTCAGGGGCCCTTATTCCTCAGCACTAAGTCCCTTTCTCCTGGGGGCCTTGAAGAGCCACAGGAAGCAGAAGAGGAAGCCATGGGGTTGAGGCTTCAAACCTCAGTTTACCATATCCCCACTGTGTGAGCTTGAGAGGGTCACTCACCTCCCAGAGTCTCCATGTCCTCCTCTCAAAGGGAGAACCGTGTTCTCTCTCCCCCCCATCCCCCGTCTCTACCAAACATTGGCCAGGGAGTTGTGGTGTGCCCATGAGAGGGTGCTGACCCCACAGTTGATGTCATCCCTCCCCAGGGCTTGGAGCTGTGGGGCCCCCAAATGTCCCCAGGAAAGTTCCCTGGGATTCCCATCCCCAGTCATGGTCAGGCTCCTCCCCTACGGGCCCTCTGGGGCTCTCATCAAGAACCATGGGGAAAGACCAGACAGTCATCCCCTCCCACTACCCCATCTCTAGGGGTCTCTGTTGAGGGGCTGAAGGAGGAGCATTTGGGAGTCCCTTCCCTGCACCACTGTCATGAAAATATATAGAATATTTGTGTGTATGTGTGTGTGAGTGTGTGTGTGTGTGTGTGTGTGTGTGTGTGAGAGAGAGAGAGAGAGAGAGAGAGAGAGAGAGAGAGAGAGAGAGAGAGAGAGACTGACTATAGATAGATACTGGAGACTGAACCCAGGGGTAGTCTACCTCTGAACTGTACCCCCAATCCTATTTTGTGTGTGAATGTGTGGTACTAAGGATTGAACCCAGGGGCATCCTACCTTTGGCTACACCCCTAGCCCTTTTTATTTTTTGTTTTGAAACAGAGTCTTGATAGGTTGCTAATCTTGATAGGATCGAATCTTCAATCTTCTTGTCTCAGCCTCCCAAGTACTAAAACTACAGGCATGTGCTACCACGCCCTGCTAAAAAAATAAGTAAATCTAATCTGCTAACAGAGACTAAGATCCTCATGAAGACTACCACCCACCCAAAAATCTAAACACTCACATGTCTACATACATACCTTGGCATAGGCATGCACTGATTGGAAAGTTTGCAGGGGTGTGGTGATGGCAACTTGGCATGTGGTGGCGCAGGCCCCTCACAATCTGTAGGGGGCTGGAGAAGGAGCTGAGAGGGGAGGGAGCACAGTGCAGACTGTCCCTCTCTCCTCACAGCTGCTCTCCCTCCTCCCCAGGGCTGGACAGACACAGGGGCAGCAGCTGCATGGGGGCCCAGCCAGCAAGCAAGTGGATGGTCTCCCTGTGGTCAGGGCCTGGAGAATGAGGAAGCCAGGCCCCAAGGACAGGAAGCGGAGACTTCCAGCAAGGTGACTGGGCCTAGTACCTGACAATCTGTAAAGGGCTGGGGAGTGGGGGCAAGCAGCCCAGAGAGCAGCCAAGAAGGGGGGCTTGCTCTTGTGTGCAGACCCAATTGCCCCCTCCCCAGACACCCCAGCTTTCCCTGTGCATGCCAGGGGAGGAGGGTCTTTGTATGGTCTGTGACTGTTCTTGGATGTATCTGCATGTGACCAGTGCTGCTGGCTATACAGTGCACCGACGAACAAATAACATATATATAAATGCATGTATCTGTGGAGGTCTGCAGCCAGCACAGCATAACTTGCACATATGTGTGACAGTGTGCTTGGCATATGTTCCCTGTCACCGCCATGTCCCAGGACACATGACTGAGCATCCCCACCTGTCTGCATGTCTGCTCTGTACTGTGCTGTGCATGTGACCAAGTGTGGATGGTACGAACCTTTCTGTGTGACTTCTTTGGGAACATACCTGGGGGGAGGGGGCTGCAAGCTGTGTATGTACTCACTGCAAACGACCTGAGATCAGGATGTCACCCAGAATACTCGTGGCTATTAAAAGAAGGCCAGCTGTCAGCCCAAGTGCCTATGGAACGGAATGTCGATGGCGATTAGAGAAGGCCATATTCTGGAACGCTGGAAATGCCGCGGGCACAGGCGCCCCAGGCAGGCCCTCCCTCAGCTGACAGCTCCCCACCCTGCCCTTCTCTTGTCTCCACATGACACCCCCCAGCTGGCTCCTGTGCACTCAGGCTTCCCCATCAGGCCAAGATAGCAGATCCTCATACTGTTTCCCTTTGTGTCCACGAGAGGGGTCCCCAGGGCTGCTCCCAGCAGCTGAGGGGCCACCCCCTCCCTCAGCACCCTCCCAAGGAGCACCACACCGTGGCTTGGAGCCTGAGCACAGTGCACAGCCATGGAGGTCAGGGCAGAAGCCTGGCAGTGACTGACCCCCAGGCTGGCCAGGCAGTGATGAAAGACACAGGGCTGGGCTGGGACACTGGGCAGAGAGGAAGGGCCATCAGCAGTCACCAAACACACCCGATAAGCACTGCCATGGAGTCCTGAGCACGCAGTGTGCTGCAAGCAGAGGCAAGTCCCTGAGGCTCCTTGGGCAAAGTGGAGGTGAACTGGGGATCTCTAACCAGCCTGGGCGGGGGGGGAGGGTAGGAAGACTGAACCATACTGGTCAAGGAAACAGCCTGTGTGAACAAAGAAGAGTGCAAGGAAATAAGGAAATTCTGCATGTTCTGGAACAGGATCTCTCTCTCTCTCTCTCTCTCTCTCTCTCTCTCTCTCTCTCTCTCTCTC
>PVLC010049592.1:0-10384 GCA_004027655.1 Graphiurus murinus | reverse complement strand
ACTGGGGATTGAACTCAGGGGCATTCTACCTCCGAGCTATACCCCCAGCCCTATTTTTTATTCTTTATTTTGAAACCGAGTCTCACTAAGTTGCGGAGTGCCTCACTAGGTAGCTGAGGCTGGCCGCGAACCCGGATCCTCCGGTCTCAGCCTCCCGAATGCTGGGATTACAAGCGTGCGCCACCACGCCCGGCTGTATCATTGCTAGCATTTTGTTTAGCAGTTTTGCATCTAAGTTCATCAATGATATATCATTGATATATCATAGTTTTCTTTTCTTGAGCTGTCTTTATTTGGCTTTGGTATTACTGTGATGTTGGCTTCATAGAAAGTGTTTGGGAGGGTCCCATTTCTTTCTATTTCACAGAATAGTTTGAGGAGTATTGAGATTAGTTCTTCCATAAATGTTTTATAAAATTCACTTGGAAAACCATCTGGCCCTGGGCTTTTGTTTGATGGTAAACTTTTTATTGCTGTTTCTATTTCTTTGATTTGTATTGGTTAAGTTTTCTGTATCTTCTTGACTCAATTTAGGAGGGTTGTATGTATCTAAAAAATTGTCAATTTCTTCCAGATTTTCCATTTTGTTGGAGTATAGTTTTTCAAAATAGTTTCTGATGATCCTCTGTGTTTCCACACTGTTGGTGGCAATATCACCTTTTTCATCTCTTATTGTGGTAATTTGGGTTGATTCTCTCTTTCTTTTGGTTAGGTTGGCCAATGGTTTACCTATCTTGTTTATTTTTTCAAGAAACCAGCTTTTGGTTTTGTTGATTTTCTGTATTGTTTTTTTATTCTCTATTTCATTAATTTCTGCTCTGATTTTCATAATTTCCTGACTTCTACTGGCTTTGGGGTTGGACTGTTCTTGTTTTTCAAGGGCTTTGAGCTGTGTCATTAGGTTATTTACTTGGTCAGTTTCTGTTCTTCTTATGTGGGCACTATAAAATCAGTGCTATAAATTTTCCTCTTAGTAGTGCCTTTAAGGTGTCCCAGAGGTTTTGATATGTTGTGTCTCTGTTTTCTTTGGTTTCTAGGAATGTTTTAATTTCTTCCCTTACTTCTTCTTCTATGACCCATTCCTTGTTCAGCAATGTGGTGTTCAGTCTCCATGTGTTTACATGGTTACTCTGCGTCTTCTTAGAGTTGATTTCTAGTTTCATTCCATTGTGGTCTGAAAAGATGCAGGGAATTATGTTACATTTTTTGAATTTGCCAGTGCTCTCTTTGTGACCCAGAATGTGGTCTATTTTGGAGAAGTTTCCATGCGCTGCTGAGAAAAATGTGAATTCAGCTGTAGTTGGGTGAAATATTCTGTATGTGTCTAGCAGGTCCATTTGGTTTATGGTATTATTTAGGTCCAAAGCATCTTTACTGACCTTTTTTTAGAAGATCAGTCTAGTGATGTGAGAGGAGTTTTGAAGTCTCCTAGTATTAATGAATTGGGATCTATGTGTGATTTTATATCATGCAGAGGTTTTTTGTTTGTTTGTTTGTTTGTTTTTATGAAAGTGGCTGCACCTATGTTTGGGGCATAGATGTTGATAATTGTTATTTCCTCTTGCTGGATTGTTCCTTTTACTAGTAAAAGGTGATCTGCTTTGTCTCTTTTGATGAGCTTAGGCTTGAAATCTAATTTATCCAATATCATAGTTGCTACTCCTGCTTGTCTTCGAGTTCCATTGGCATGGATTACCTTACTCCAGCCCTTCACTCTTAGTTTGTGGGAATCTTTGCTTGTAAGGTGTGTTTCTTGCAGGCAGTATATAGATGGATTCTGGGTTTTGATCCATTTTGCCACCTTGTGCCTTTTTATTGGGGAGTTGAGACCATTTATATTCAGTGTGATTATTGAGAGATGATTTTTAATTCCTAACATTTTGAGTTTTGAGTTATTTTTGCAGTAGTGTTTGTTCTTCTTTGCATAGTTGTTTGCTTCCTGGAAATTGTTTCTCTGGTTCTGACATTTACTTGTTAGTTCTTCTTTGTAGTTAATCTCTTTGAGTATTTTCTCTAGTGCTGGTTTGGAAGACATAAATGCTTTCAGTTTCTGTTTGTCATGGAAGGTTTTTATATCCCAGTCAATTTTGAGAGAGAGTTTTGCTGGTTAGGAGAATCTTGACTGCAAGTTATTTGCTTTCAGAGTTTGGAATATGTTACTCCAGCCCCTCCTGGCTTTCATGGCTTGGTTTGGGAGGTCTGGAGTGATTCTAATTGGTTTGCCTCTAAATGTCACTTGGCCTTTTACTTTTGTTGCCTTTAGAATTCTTTCCTTAGCTTCTACATTAGTCAGCTTGATTATTATGTGGCATGGTGAACCTCTTCTTCGGTCTTGTCTAGAGGGGGTTCTATATGTTTCCGGCACCTGTGTGTCAACTTCTCTATGTTTGGAAAATTCTCTGATATTACTTCTTTGAAAAGGTTGTTTATTCCATTAGTTTCAACTTCTAATTCCTCTTCTATGCCTATTATTCTTAGGTTGGCTCTTTTAAAATTGGTCCAGATCTCATCGATGTCCAATTCATACTGTTGAATTTTTTTTTCTAGATTATGTATAATGGATTCATTTTTGGAATGGTCATCTTCTAGGAGTGATATTCTGTTTTCCATGTGGTCTAATCTACTGTTTATAGTTTGTATTGATGCCTTCACTTCTATTATTGCATCTTTCATATCCTTCACTTCCCTCAAGGCTTCTCTATGATTCCTGCTCAGAGTGCCAGATTCTTTGTTTATTTGTTCCTTTATTTCTTTCCAGCTCTCTCTGCATTCTTTCTGGAAGTTTTGTAATGTTTCTATTAAAGATCTGAATTATTCTTCTGGTAATCTCTGCCATTTAGTGTTGTTGAGATCTATTATTGTGGGGTTTGTTGACTCATTGTTTCTTTGGTATTTTTCCTTCCCATGTTTTCCCTGTTCTTAAATTTATAACTTTGCTGCTCTTGAATGCTTTCTCTGAATTTATAGGTTTCTTATTTTTATTTTTCCTCTGTGAGTGGTATCTTGTACTGAGTTGCAATTACTCTGGCACTTCTTCTGCCTGCTCTATTGGTGCCTTTGGTGGGTTTCAGGTGTTGGCTTCTAGGGTCTAGCAAAGGCTAACAAAGCAACCAATCCTCTGAACAAACATAGATAAATCAAAGCAATGCAAAGTGAAAACAGAGTAAAAACGAAACAAAACAGAAAACAAAAACAACAGCAAGAAACAAAATAAAAATCCCTGCAAGTTTGTAAGGACAGACCTGATTTGTCCTCTGCAGATCTTTTGGGTAGATTTGTGCTGCTGTGGGCGGCAGACAAAGTTACAGCTGCTACTGCCGGGCACGTGCCGTCTCCCTCGTTCTCCCTGGTCTGCTCTGGGTTCCGACCAACTGCCCCTGTTGCTTTACTCACTTTTCTGCTGCTTTGCTTCTCTTTCCTTCTGTCAAGAAGCTGCTCCTGCAGCAGTTTTGATTCAAGCTCTGCAGTGCAGTCATGTCTGCTCCAGCTCTGTAGGGAGAGGTGAACTGGGATGGCCCCGCTCAGGCTTAAGCTGGTCATACCATGCATTCTGGTCACTGTCGAAGGTGCCTCGATATGCCGCCTGGCTAGGAAGAGGAGTTCAGGAGTCGCTCACTCCCGCTCTGGTCGCTGGGAATGCAGAAGGTCATTATATATTTCTTTGTCAGTAGACCCCATGCTGGGGGCTGGTTCAATGGCGGCCACCACTCAGCGGGATGGCACCATGGCTGCACAGACTGGCTTCTTTGCTCTCCCTGGTTGGCCTTCTGGATTCTGATCAGCTGTATTTCAGTTTTCGTAGCGTTGTTCACCTTTTTGTTGCTTTTTTTCTTCTGTCAAGAAGCTGCCTCTATGGCTGATTTGAATTGAGTTCACAGTGCCTCTTGAGAGGTGTCTCACTCCCATCACATTTATTTTTGCTTGTACTTTTCCTTTTTGTCTATGCCCCAAAATTATATATGATTCAAATTCATGACTAAATAAATGAGCTCTCAAATATGAATTCTATGTTTAAGCATGGTGCCAGCTTTAACAACAGTGGTCTGTCTTTTTCTTTTCTTTTCTTTTTTTTTTGTTGGCAGTACTAAGGATTGAACCCAGGTGCATTCTACCTCTGAGCTACACCCCTAGTCCTATTTTTTATTCCTTATTTTGAAACAGGGTCTCACTAATTTGCAGAGGGCCTCACTAAGTAGTTGAGGCTGGCCAGAAACTCAGATCCTCCAGTCTCAGCCTCCCAAATACTGAGATTACAATGCCTGCTGGTCTTTCTTTCTTTCTTTTTTTTTTTTTGCGGTACTGGGGATTGAACTCAGGAGGATTCTACCTCTGAGCTATACCCTCAGGCCTATTTTTTATTCTTTATTTTGAAACTGGGTCTCACTAAGTTGCGGAAGGCCTCATTAGGTAGCTGAGGCTGGCCGCCAACCCGGATCCTCTGGTCTCAGCCTCCCGAATGCTGGGAATAGAAGCGTGTGCCACCATACCTGGCTTGGTCTGTCTTTTTTAAAGGCACATAATTTGATGGTGGCTTTGTCATCCCTGGTATTCAAGAGTCAAGGAATCTGCAATGATTCTGACGGCAGCCTGCCCACCAGTCTGTCTTTCTCCATTTAACAGCAGGTTTTCATTTGTTGTGAAGGACACATGGAACTGTTGTGCTATCACAAGCAGCACTGCAGTGGGGCAGCTTGTCCATGCAAATGTATGGAGAAAGTAAATTGTTAAATATGAAAATGCTGGTCAGAGGACTGATCAACTCACTCCCCCTCCCTCTATGGACCTGAGAACCTGTTTTCCCTCATATTGGCCAGCAGGGTGCACTGTGGGATTTGTATAGTTTGTTAATAGCCACCATTTGAGTTTTGGGGTTTTTTCCCCCTGTATCTCGTTATGAGCGAAATGCTTCCCATGCATTTCATTTGATCCTCAGACCAACCTTATGTGGTAGGTACGTTTTTTTCAAGAATTCAATTAATTTTTTTTCCCTCGGTACTGGGGATTGAGCCCAGGGGCATTCTATCTCTGAGCTACACCCCCAGCCCTATTTTTTATTCTTTATTTTGAAACCGAGTCTCACTAAGTTGCAGAAGGCCTCACTAAGTAGCTGAGGCTGGTGGCGAACCCGGATCCTCCAGTCTCAGTCCCCCAAGTACTGGGATTACAAGCGTGCGCCACCATGGTATCACTTTTTTTTTTTTTTTTTTTTTTTTTTTCGGTACTGGGGATTGAACTGAGGGGCATTCTACCTCCGAGGTATACCCCCATCCCTATTTTTTATTTGAAAACAGGGTCTCATTAAGTTGCAGCGGGCCTCCCTAAGTAGCTGAGGCTGGCCACAAACCCGGATCCTCCGGTCTCAGCCTCCCAAGTACTGTTATTACAAGCATGCACTACCATGCCCGGCTGAAAGATGTTACATCTTAATAGCTCTCGTGAACAATATGTCACACCTTCATGGCAAGCTCTCTGCAGCCAGCAATAAATGTACTCACACTATTGGAAAAAAAAATCTAAAGAGAACAAGCTGGTTTACTAAGGAAATGGTCTGTTTGCTCCTCAGTCTATATTTCTGTGTCCTATATTAGAGATTCTCAGGAAGTGAGTAGAAAAGAGAACATATTTTCCAAACTGGGACAGTCCTCCAGTCCCAGTGAATCAC
This sequence comes from Graphiurus murinus, assembly GCA_004027655.1. Taxonomy (NCBI): domain Eukaryota; kingdom Metazoa; phylum Chordata; class Mammalia; order Rodentia; family Gliridae; genus Graphiurus; species Graphiurus murinus. Next base: position 4,722 of record PVLC010049592.1, on the reverse strand, counting down.
TATAGGTACAGATGAGAACGCAGTGTGTGCTAGGGTAGGGAAGACAGTCGACACTGCATGAAGCAGAACAGTCAATAGAAAATATAAACTAACCACATGATATTGGTGAACTCCAACCAAATTGTTAAATATTGTAGTATAAGAACTGTTTCAACAACTATTCAGTATGGTATTTAAGGACAAAATATAGGTAATAAGCCAGGCATGGTGCTGCACACCTGTAATCCCAGTACTTGGGAGGCTAAAACAGGAGGATTGCAGGTTTGAAGATAGCCTCAGCAATGTAGTGAGACCCTGTTTCAAAAAAAAAAGAAAAACTGTGAGAATCTCCTATCACCATTATACACATATACACCCGAAGCAACTGATTAGGCAGCAAGTGAAGCTCTTCAAGATGGAGTAATTTGTGAGTCTGGGGATCATATTACTCAATAACCTTTTAGTTGCAAATAGCAGCAAGTCCAGTTCAAACTGGCAAAAAGACGAATGTATTGGCCCACATAATGGAAAACTTAGGTGTAATGTGGATTCAGCTGAATCTGTTGAATCTACCATAATCAGGGTTCTCTTTTAATCAGTAACTGTACCACAAAAATCCAGAATTATACAACTGTGCTATGGACTGAATGGTTTATCCCCAAATTCATATATTGAAGCCCAGTGTGATGGTATCTGGAGATGGGAAGTTTGGGAGGTAATTAGGGTTAAATGAGGTCATCATGGGTGCATATACCCTCTTGATGGAATCCATGCCTTTGTGAGAACACTAGAGAGTTCTCTATTCCTTCTCCCCCTCCCTTTACTGTCCTCTCCCTTCTGTGTGAGGAAACAGCAAATACTGGCTGTCGATAAAAGAAGCGAGCTGGGCGTGGTGGTGCACACTCGTAATCCCAGTACTTGGGAGGCTGAGACCAGAGGATCTTGGTTTGCGACCAGCCTCAGCTGCTTAGTGAGGCCCTCCACAACTTAGTGAGATCCTGTTTCAAAATAAAGAATGAAAAATAGGCCGGGCGTGGTGGCGCACGCTTGTAATCCCAGCATTCGGGAGCCTGAGACCGGAGGATCCCGGTTCGCGGCTAGCCTCAGCTACCTAGTGAGGCACTCCGCAACTTAGCGAGACCTGGTTTCAAAATAAAGAATAAAAAATAGGGCTGGGGGTGTAGCTCGGAGGTAGAATGCCTCTGAGTTCAATCCCTGGTACCGCAAAAAAAAAAAAAAAGAATGAAAAATAGGGCTGAGGGTATAGCTCAGAGGTAGAATGCCCCTGGGTTCAACCCCTAGTACCGCAAAAAAAAAAAAAAAAAGAAAAAGAGGAAGCGAGTCATCACCAGAAGCCAACCATGCTGGTGTTATGATCTCAGACTTACAGCCTCTGGCACCATGAGAACACCAATTTCTATGGTTTAAGCCCCCAGCTCCAGGCTGGGGGCAGCTCAATGGTAAAGTGCTTACCTTGCGTACACAAGGCACTGGGTTTGATTCCCAACAGCAAAAAAAAAAAAAAAAAGGAAGAAAGAAAGTCCACCTGGCTAATAGTTATTTTGTTAGGCAAGCCAAGCTGACTGAAACATTCTGTTTCATGTGGAATATGATACATCATGGTCTGAATGTTTGTGCCCTCCCCACTCCAAGAAGCCCCAAGGTAATAGTATTAGGAACTGGAGGCCTTTGGGAGGTAATTAGGTCACAGAGCAAAGCCTTCATGAGTAGGATTAGTGCTCTTGTCGAAGAAGCCAGAGAAAGACCTCTTACCCCTTCCACCACGTGAGGACACAGTGAGACTGTGCTCACTATGAGCCAGAAGACAGCCCTCACCAGACATGGAATCTGCCTTGATCTTGAACCTCCCATCCTCCAAAATTGTCAGAAATAAATTTCTGTTGTTCATAAGCCACCCCCAATTTATGGCATTTTGTTTATAACAGTCCAAAGCATAAGACATATGTCCATCGCTAAACCAATCACTGTATCTAAGGAGATACACAACTCTAGCCAGCCAGGATTGGGCCACAAGACATCTCTATCACTGAGAGTGATAGGCGTTCCCCTTGAACACTATGGCTGAAAGGTGGAGGGAAGGTCTACTTCTCCAAATGGAAACCAAAGCACAGTTGTTGTCTTTCTTTCTTTCTTTCTTTCTTTCTTTTTCTTTTTGCAGTGCTGGGAATTGAACCCAGGGGCATTCTACCTCCAAGGTACACCCCCAGTCCTATTTTTTATTCTTTATTTTGAAACAGGGTCTCACTAAGATGTGGAGAGAGCCTCACTAGGTAGCTGAGGCTGGCCGCGAACCCGGATCCTCCTGTCTCAGCCTCCCAGGTACAAGCGTGCGCCACCACGCCCGGCAAAGCACAGTTTTCAAAAAAGGCAAACACCACAATTTCCACCAGAGAATTGTATAAGATGCTTAACTAGGCATCTCTGTTCTAACAAGTTTCTTACACAGTCTCTGTCCTGCCCTGACACAGCAGTGCATTTCCCCTCCCTGTCTTGCTTCTCACCAAGTTTAGGGCCCTCGGAGTTGGCCTGCTGCACTCACTTCCACCCACAAGCAGAAACTCTAGTCCAATGCTTTTGTTCCCATCCCTGAGGGGCCCTTTCACTCAATAAACAAAGCTCTCCAAAGGTGAAAGTTTCTATTCTTTCTACTCCTTAAGGTAGTAGTTTCCTGCCTGTGGAGGTATTCAAGCAGAACCTGTGGGATAGGGAATGTCTCTAAGATTCCCTAAGCCTCTTAAGACTTCAAGGAAGCTCAAATATATCAACTCCATTTACTGCTGAAGGCCTGAAATTTCACCACGAGCAACTGTCCCTTAAACTGAAGTCTCAGACCTCTAAGTATAAACCTTTAAAATATACAGTGAAGATACTGTCAGTCACTTACATATTTGATACCTTGAAAAATCTAGAATGTTTTCTTCAGGGAGTGAAAGAAGAGGGTGACAGGAGCTCAAGGGGGGAGAAAGGGACTTGGGAATTTGGGCAATTCTGCACTGGAGGGCGGGTCTCGGACTGTCACCCATACTGGGTATATTTCCAAAAGCTTAGACTTGCAGAGCCCCTTTGGAAATGCACATTGTGCTTCAGGAGCTGTGGGTTTCATCTCTTAGCTTAGAAACACAGCCTCATTGTTGCTTATGCCAAGTTGAGTGTTATCACGTTCCATGGCAGTAACAACAGGCCGACTCAGTTGCTGCGAGGGAAGAGACAGAGGCCCAGGTTTGGAGCTCTTGGCTCTGTATGGGCAAAGGGGCTGGAGGTGCCCAGCTACCTGCTACTTGTGTATTTCTAGATTAAAGCTTTGCTGAGAATATGTCCTGCCCAAATCTTACAACCAGTGGGCATTGAAACTAGGTCAGATGACAGCTCCTTGGATACCACAGAACATAATTTTTCTTGTTGGAGTTAGAAACGAACAGCTTGCTTTCTTAGACTAATGTTCTTGTACCTGAATCTCTGCCTTCATTTTTTTATTGTGCTAAAATGCACATAACATAAAATTTACTATCTTAAAAGTATACAGTGTAGGGGTATTAAGTACACTTATATTGTTCTGCAATCATGACCACAATCTATCTCCAGAACTTTTCTCATTCTGCAAAACTGAAAGTCCTTACCCATTGAATAATAACTCCCAACCCTTGGAAACTTGGAAACTACCATTCTATTTCCTAACTCTATAATTTTGACTCCTCTAAGTAGTTCATAGAAGTAGAATCCTATGGCATTTGTCTTTTTGTGAGTGGCTTATTTCACTTAGCTCATTCTAGTATAGTATAGTATTTTATGTGTATGTGTGTGTGCATGGTGCTGGGGATTCAATCCAGAGTAATTCTACCTCTGAACTACACCCCCAGCCCTATTTTATTTGGAAATAGGGTCTCTCTAGGTTGCTGAGCTGGGCGTAGTGGCACACTCTTATAATCCCAGTATTTGGGAGGCTGAGAAAGGAGACAGGTTCATGGCCAGCCTCAGCTACTTAATGAGGCCATGAGGCCCTCTACAACTTAATGAGACCCTGTTTCTTTTTTTTTTTTTTTTTCTTTTCTTTTTGCAGTACTGGGGATGGAACCCTGGGGCATTCTACCTCCAAGCTACAGCCCCAGCCCTATTTTTTATTTTTTTTTCGGTACTGGGGATTGAACTCAGGGGCATTCTACCTCCGAGCTACACCCCCAGCCCTATTTTTTATTCTTTATTTTAAAACCGAGTCTCACTAAGTTGCGGAGTGCCTCACTAGGTAGCTGAGGCTGGCCGCGAACCCGGATCCTCCGGTCTCAGCCTCCTGAATGCTGGGATTACAAGTGTGCGCCACCACGCCTGGCTCCAGCCCTATTTTTTATTCTTTATTTTGAAACAGGGTCTCACTAAGTTGCAGAGGGCCTCACTAAGTAGCTGAGGCTGGCTGAGAACCCGAATCCTCTTGTCTCAACTCAGCAGCTGAGGCTGGCCACAAACCTGGATCCTCCAGTCTCAGTCTCCCAAATGCTGGGATTACAAGTGTGTGCCACCATGCCCGGCCAAGACCCTGTTTCAAAATAAAGATAAAAAATAAGGCTGAAGCCGGGCGTGGTGGTGCACGCTTGTAATCCCAGCATTTGGGAGGCTGAAACTGGAGGATCCGGGTTCGTGGCCAGCCTCAGCTGCTTAGTGAGGCCCTCTGCAACTTAGTGAGACCCTGTTTCCAAATAAAGAATAAAAAAAATAGGGCTGGGGGTGTAG